>JAJPUD010005030.1:97687-111838 GCA_023553655.1 Myrmecobius fasciatus | reverse complement strand
AGGCATTAACCTTAACAATCCAGTGTTCGATAAACCCAAAGACCACAACTTTTGGGATAAACACTCTCTATTTGGCAAAAACTGCTGGGAAAATTGGAAACTAGTGTGGAAGAAATTAGGGCTTGACCCATACCTAACACCACATACCAAGATAAGATCTAAATGGGTTCATGATCTAGATATAAAGAGGGACTTTGTAAGCAAGTTAGAGGAACGTAATATAGTTTATCTCTCAGACCTGTGGAGAGGGAACAAATTTATGTCCAAAGAAGACCTGGAACTCCTAATTGAACACCAGATGGATAATTTTGACTATATTAAGTTAAAAAGTTTCTGTACAAACAAAACAAATGCAGACAAGATTAGGAGGGAAGCATCAAATTGGGAAATCATCTTTACATTTAATGTTTCTGATAAAGGCCTCATTTCTAAAATATATAGAGAATTGTCTCATATATGTAAGAATTCAAGCCACTCTTCAATAGATAAGTGGTCAAGGGATATGAACAGACAATTTTCAGATGATGAAATTAAAACCATCTCTAGTCATATGAAAAGTTGCTCCAAATCACTATTGATCAGAGAAATGCAAATTAAGACAACTCTGAGGTACCACTACACACCTGTCAGATTGGCTAAAATGACAGGAAAAGATAACAATGAATGTTGGAGGGGATGTGGGAGGGCTGGGACACTAATTCATTGTTGGTGGAACTGCGAACGGATCCAACCATTCTGGAGAGCAATTTGGAGCTATGCTCAAAAAGTTGTCAAACTGTGCATACCCTTTGACCCAGCAGTGTTTCTACTGGGCCTATATCCCAAAGAGATCTTAGAGGAGGGAAAGGGACTTACATGTGCAAGAATGTTTGTGGCAGTCCTTTTTGTAGTGGCTAGAAACTGGAAACTGAAGGGATGCCCATCAATTGGAGAGTGGCTGAATAAATTATGGTATATGAATGTTATGGAATATTATTGCTGTGTAAGAAACGACCAGCAGGACGATTTCAGAGAGGCCTGGAGGGACTTTCATGAACTGATGCTGAGTGAAACGAGCAGAACCAGGAGATCATCATACCCAGCAACAACAGTATTACATGATGATCAATTCTGATGGACATAGCTCTCTTCAACAATGAAATGTTTCAAACCACTTCCAATTGTTCAGTGAAGAAAGCCATATACACCCAGAGAGAGGGATGTGAAATGTGGACCACAACATATCATTTTCATGCTCTCGATGGATGTTTGCTTGCATTGTGTTGCCTTTCTCTGATTCTTTTTTTTTCTTGTAGATAGGATTTTTCCTGCATAACGTCTCAAGCATTTCAACATTATTAACATGTAGTGGACTCCCTGCCATCTAGGGGAGGGGAGGAGACTGGGGGTAAAATTTGTATTGGAAAGCTTTGTAAAGATCAGTGCTGGGGAACTACCCATACATATGTTATACAAATAAAAAGCTTAAAAAAAAAGAAAAAGCTAAGGAACACAAATAGTTCAAATAGCTATGAAAAATTGCTGCAGGTCTTGGAAGTAATCAGGAGAATGATGTGGTAAATAAGAAGTCAAACTTATAGTCAGGAGTAATTGAAGATATTTAACTCTTTCCTTAAATGTTTATTAGCTTTGTGATTTTGGGCAATTCACTTATCCTTTTTGAACCACAGTTTCCTCATCTGTAAAATGGGGATAATTAAAATAATTGCTTTGTTAATCATTGCAAAGATTAAATGAAATAAAACACTTTACAAATCTTTAAGTAGATTTTTAGATATCAGGTAGTGTTACTACAACTACTACTATTACCAACAACAACAACACTACTACCCCACCACTAAGAAATAAACTTAGAAAAATTGCTTTTCATGTTGTGACAGAGTGCAGTGCATATTACCTGAAATGACTGAAAGAAATATAAGAATTAATTATCAGATAGAAAAGAAAATAGAATGAATTATGTATGAGACATCAAAATATTACCTGTAATGGATATCAAGTTAGTACAGTACAACCTTGGGCTTATTTTTCAAATAACAAGTTAGTATAATCCAGTAAATCTTATTTTAAATTCTTAAAGCTCAACTGTCAAAGGGGGCTATCTGCACAATTAATTAGAGAGTATTAACTTTAAAATGCAAATAACTAGAAGTTAGAGATATCATGAAGCTTTGGGTGAATGGATTATTATTTTATTGAAAAACATCCTTTATCACAAAGTCCAGGAGATATATTTGGTTTGGAAATAAGCAAAATTTGTCTCATATAAAAATATCCTTTTCCTATTGCAAAGAAAGAAAAAAAAATATATAAATAATTTTGAGATTGGGAATTTCTTCTCATCCAATGAAATCTTTTTTTAGAGAACGAAGTGAGGGTTGGAGGAAAATACCAAATGACAAATACTTTTATGCTGTTCACAAAGCAATACTGTTTTGCACAGCTGCTATCCTTGTAGTCATCCTAGATTGAACCTGAAATTCAAATGATTTTAGGAAACTGGGTGTTAGGAAGCCTAGGCAGATTTATTCAATTCAGCACTGCTTGAGCATGAATGTTTTCCTTTTGAATGAAAATTAAAAAAAAATTTGCTCACATGTAAGCTTTTTCATCATTTATCATACTCAAGGTGAGATCATTAAGGACCATATTGATTCTCTTTTGTCCTTCATTTTATATACATTATTTAATCCATGTGAAAATGAATAGAGAATTGGGTTTTCATGTGTTATTAATGTACCTAGGTCATTTTGATTTAACATTGCAGGAAATTTCATACATAAATGTGTAATATAGACAGGAACTTTAAGCCAGGGTTTTTGAGTGGTCTTTTGAGTCTTACTTTTTCATTAGGTAAATTTTAAAATCTGTGATCACCTTAAGACCTCAATTATTTATATAACTAAGAAATAGCCACTCAAAACTTGCCAACGTAGTTAGTAATTCTTTATAAATATCAGCCTGTGATTTTTGTTTTCATTTCCCTCATTTGCCTATTGTCACACCCCTTTGTGGGGATTTTAAAGAGCATTTTATTTGTAGAATGCTACCCTATTTCAAGAGAAGGGGGAAGAAAAGAGAGGAATAGAAATATACTGCCATGCAAAGACTCCAAATGATGTTAAATATCATATGAAAGGGAGAAATTAAGAATATAAACCTGAGGGAGAAAATTCTCTAAAACCAAAGAGTAGATGAGTATTTGTGAGGAAGATGCTCTATCTACTAACTCCCTTTTATATAGAATTGAGCTCCTCAAGAACAGGCACCATGCTTTTGCTACTTTCTCCTAGACACTTGTTAACTATATAAGCTAAGATAAATCATTTAACTTTTGTCTGCTTCAGTTTTCTTGATTTTTCCCCCTGAGGCAATTGGGATTAAGTGACTTGCCCAGGGTCACACAGCTAGGAAGTGTTAAGTGTCTGAATCCAGATTTGAACTCAGGTCCTCCTGACTTCAGGGCTGGTGCTCTATCCACTGCACCACCTAGCTGCCCCTCAACTGTATTCTTTAAATTATTTTTTTTGGCTCTAAAATTCATTGCTTCACTGTTTTGACATTGAAGTAAGCTCTTGGAAATATTCTTTGGAGTTTCTTGGTTAGTGTTTTGATTATACCCCTTACCGAGTCCATAGTAAAATTTTTGCTGATATATTAAAAGCTCCTTGACACCATTTCAAACAGAAACCCTATTAGATTTAGCCAATAGGGAAAAGACAACAAACAGTGCTGAAAATGCAGGAGAGGCAAATTGATAGGGAAAAAAAGAGGTCCACCCATTGAAGCAAGCTACAGAGCATTAGATAAACATTTTTCTAAGCCTTTCTCTAAGTGATAATTGCTGGTTTTTCTTTCTAAGATTCTGATTTGAATGAAAAGCAATCATTTTTCTTACAAGACAGTATTATATAACTCATATCTGAACCCCTCAGAATCCTAACACCTTGGGGCTAGCCCCTTTAGTAGTGATTTTATTAATCATCCCCATGACTTATGTACTGCAATGTGTTATCACACAGAAAACCTGGTCTTCAGATGACTAACCTTATGTCTCTGACAGCTGGACCAGGGAGCAATGCAGAGGTCACAGGGATGAGAGCGTCACTGTGGTGGCCTCATGAGACTCCATTTTTACTATTGGGCTACAGCTAAGATGCAGCTGTTTCTCTAAAAGATTGACTCTACTTTAAAATAGCCTAGGCAACCCCCTAGAACAACACAGAAAATATGGGAAAGCTTTTAGCTGTTCTAACAATGCAAAGAAATAAATAAGAGATGGAGAAATATATTATTACTTTACAGATTGATTTATAATATGAATCATACTAATAACAATAAATTCAAGATTTATCAAATAAATTTACACTTTCCCAGAGGAGTTACCACTCTTCATTTCCCACATTACTTTAAAGTTTTTATAAAGTCTTTTGGTTTTGGCTTGATATTAAGAAACTCTTCCTTAGCATCATATACTTGGTTCCATCATTTTTTTTTGTTCCTTTAAGATAAGGAGTTATTGTTTTGTTGAATAATACTGGTTCTGATACTAATAACTGAACATCTGAATAAATCTATAAATAATATTTTTGAATTTACAATTCAAAACATTTAGAATAGTTTCTTTTGGAGTCTAAATGATCATACAATTTATTCTATCCCCTTACTTTTTCAGATGAAGAAGTAGAAAGATGCTAAACAATTTTTTCAGAGTCATACAAACAATAAGCAGTAGAAGCAGATTATGAAAAACAAGTACCATTATTTCACATTCAAATCTTTTTTTCTCATTTTGCCTGAACTGATTTGCTCAAGGACATAAAGCAGATGAGTGTAAAACTATGGAGAGAACTCAACTGAACTCCCACTTTGGGGTTGTTTCCACTGTAATGTGATTTTACACATATATTTTTGTCTTGTCTACTATAAAATGTGCTGTTCCCCAACAGTTTTACAAACCACTATATACTAGCATCCTTCTTCTCTTACACAAATTGGTGAACCAAACATATTTATCAAGTACCTATTATATTTCAGATACCATGTTTTATACTAGGGGTATAAACATGTAGACATACAAATACAAAGTAAAATGGCATTCAGGTATATATCAGACAGGCTTTACAATCACGTACAAAACCAAAGGAGCATAAATCCATATATGAGTTATAGTAAAGAGATATATAAAAATTGTATTATTTAAATGTAAAGCAGGAAAAATAGAAAGGATAAAGAGAGAAAGAATGTAGTAGACTATGGAGAGGAAGAAAAAAGATTATTTAAAATTTGTTATGGTCTCTGCTCACTTTCTTGTGTTGATTAGTCATTTTCAGTCATTTGTGCTCTTTGTGAGACCCCATTTAAGGTTTTCTTTATAAAGATACTTGCCATTTCCCTCTTTGTCCTATTTTACAGAGAAGGAAACTGAGGCAAACAGGGTTAAGTGACTTTCTTGGAACCACTCAACTAGCAAGTATCTGAGGCCAGATTTGAATTCAGGTCTTCTTGATTCCAGGACTATCCATTGTGCCATTTAGTTACACAGTTTAATTTAATTTAATTTATTTGCAAAGCTCTATTTAATGATAAAAGAAAGAACATATCTGTACTAGATACTTGAATGATTCTTGCCAAATAGTAAGGGAAATTTCTAAGTAATAAATAAGTACACCCATTAGTGCTTCTTCTGTCTTGAAGAGAATATATGAACAATTGTCCCACTTAGGCAAATGGAAGCAGGTAGGTGGCATAGTGGATAGAGTATTGGGCCTAGAGTAAGGAAGATCTGAGTTAAAATCCATATTCAGAAACTTGGGGTATGACCATGGGCAAGTCACTTAACTTTTCTGCCCCAATTTCTTCACCTTTAAAATGTTGAATGTGGCATAGACTTGTTTTTCATATTCTGTTTCTGCTGCTTATTGTCTGTATGACTCCGAAGAATTTGTTTAGCCTCTTTGGATCTCAGTTTCTTCATTTGAAGAGGTAAGGGAATGGAATAAATCTTATGATCATTTAGACACCCCCTCAAAATCCTTTTCTGATTCTGAATGCTATGAATTTATTATCAAAATAAAATCAAAAAATTATTCATAGATTCATTTGGGGGCTCAGATATTAGTATCAGAACTAGTAATTTGTAAAATGCATAGTAGAGTGTTTCTTTTATTTCTTCTTTTACACATCAGTCTTAGGAGCTAATGTTCAAAATCAGTATAGGCTACTTCAATAACAGTGAAAGACAATCAGCTAATTAATGAAACATGTTTACACTCTAATTTATTTAGTTAACAGTCTACATCATTACAAGTCCCTAATGCCTTTTAATAAAGGTAACTACATCCATATTTCATAAGTATGTCAAATGATGTAACAATGAAGTTATAAATTTATTTGCTCTCTCTGGATTTAACCATAATATAAATTTCTAGTTCTAACTGATGGGGAAGATTTAAAAATATTACATATATTATATTTTACAATAACCAGGAAATTTTCAAATAATGAACCTCTAATTTTTTACTTAACTTAAGTTCTATATTGCTTTAGAAAATGTTTTTCTTCAAAAGTAAAGTGGTGAAAATAAATTCCTGGAACACTGTTGTCAGTACTATAGATTATTTTAATGGTATCAGTTAATATTTGTGAATAGTTCTTTTGGTCTTGAAGTGCTAACAGAAAAGAAAAAGAAAGTTTCATTTTGATCTTTTAAAAACCTTTATTGTTGATTTCTTTGAGAGCTGTGCTGAAGGCAATGATGAAAATAAATGTAAGTACAACTCTGCTTGGGTGTATATTTGATTGCCTTTCAGTGTACATATTGACTTCCATTGTCAGTAATGCACATTGTTTATAGACACAGAAATCAGAATAGGGATAGATCAGAAAGGCTGACTGGCAACAAGTTACTGTCTATAATGTAGAGAATAGTGCAGTTTTCAAAGATTCTAATATTATTTTCTGCAGTAACTTTATGGCATAAGAAATCACAGTCTCCAAAAAAGGAGAAAGATAAAGTTCTGGAATAATAATAAAGCACACCATAAGCTTATAAAAGTATAAGAGGTGTATTAAGTTTAAATCACTATATGGATAGTATGATTAAGTAACTTATTTCTAATGGTAAAATTAGAAGTCTGCATAATTAAAGTATTTCCCTATAAGTTGTATCTAGTTATGAATGAACAAAAGTGAAACCTATAAATTATTGATGTGGAATAATTTTTACAAAAATGATCATTTTTATCTCTTTTTCCATAATCCAACTTCCAAAGAAATGTTATCATTACTTCAAGTTTCAAGACAGCATGCATATTTTAAACTCATTTGGTAGAAATATATATTTTTCCCTTGGGCTAAAGTAATCCATATTTGCTCCTACTTCAGATTTTAAATGGGATTAGGAGTTTATGTATTCAATTCAGAAAATTTTGAGTGAAGAAGAATTAGGTGCTTAAAAAGGGGGTGGGAAAAGACATTGGGGAGGGGACAGGGTAAGACACAATTTAAAATTAATAATACCAAATTAATAATAATAAAATTAATGAATGCTTCAACTGTTTAGATAAATGATTGTCTTCATTATTTCAATCTAAATTCTTTGACTTTATCAAAAATAGTTTAATGATGCATGCCCCAGGTTCCCAATGGGGAAATAAATAAGTTTATACATTACTAACTTATTTAGGTCACTGAAATTTATGGAATCTAACAGTAAGCCAGTCAAAATTCTGTAAATAAGATTTTATTTAGGATTAAACTTTTCATTCAAAATCAGTGTAGGCTACCTCAATGGCAGTAAAGGACAATCAGCTAATTAATGAAATATGTTTACACTCTCAAACTCCTAAACACTCCCAATAAAAGTGTATATTATTCCAATAAGGAGTAAAAAATGTGCAAAGAATATTTAGTTTATTTGATTTAATCATAGAATTTAAAAGATACTTTTTATGCACATGAATCATATATTTTTAAAAGTTAAGAAATAGTTCTCTAGGGAAATTTTCCTTTATTTTGTACCCAGCCTGTCCCTGGGATTACTTAGTGGACAAATATAATTTTTTACTGTCCACCATTATTGACAGAATAGCCCCAAGGCACAATGTTCCATGTATCACATTATGATTTATTGATGAGCTGTGAGAACTGAAGAATGATGGTAGTTGACTGGTGAATGGCTAGAGATTTTGTTTAGAAATCAGTTAAACATTCAATAATGAGCTCATTCGGATTTGCTGGCAGGAAGTAGATCTGGCCAGAAGTATTCTTAAAGTGGCAAAGTCAGCTTATTGTCCAGCTTGTTTCATCCATCAGAAGTCTAATCGTGCTATTTTATAGTAAGGAATAAACAAGGGACCTAGGAGCGAAGTAATTTCTGATTTATGAGTTTCAACGATTGAATAAAAATAAAGAAGTATGTAGTCTTAACTTGATGCATATTCATGTTTTACTTGTAGTTACTATAGTAGTTTAATTACATTTCTTTTTATAAGCTTCTTAGTGTCAGTGAAAAGGTAAACAATTGATAATCATAATTACAGATGAGAGTTGGCAGAGACCAGCTTTTTTGAAAGTATTTGAAGTTGGATACTACACTAGTTTCCATAAAGTATTAAAATAAAGCATAGAAAGCCTCAATTAGGTAAATATTTGAGATGATCTGCAAAAATAAATTTTTTTTTAAATTACACTGGGATGGGGAAGCTAGGTGGCACAGTGGATAGAGCACCAGCCCTGAAGTCAGGAGGACCTGAGTTCAAATTTGGTCTCAGACACTTAACATTCCCTAGCTGTGTGACCCTGGGCAAGTCACTTAACCCCAAATGCCTCAGGAAAAAAAATTACATTGGGATGGAAATTGCATAGGATAAGGCAGGAATAAATTGCAATTGGAACCAAGGGAGGGAATACTCACAAAAGAAGATGCTAGACCCATTCAAAGTATCCATGTTTTGAAACAGTGTTATAGTGAATAAAGAGAAGAGGTAAGATACTAAAATCTCTGACCCTTCAAAGACCTCTCAATTCAAAATTAATTTTCCTATTGGAGGTGGCTCTTTAATGGGCTCTGTCTTTTTTGCATGTGTTTTAATTGTTTTATGGGATTTCTTATATGAATATATGAAGATAAAATTGACAGTCAGACTGCCTAAGATGAGGCGGTGATAAAAACCTACAAGTAAATTGGGAAGATACTCTTTGGAGGATTTATTGAAGGATTTGGATGAGAGTCACAGAGGAAGAGAATGTGAAGGTCAATTGTGATCTGTACTGGTGGAGAGTACATTGATAATGAAATCATGAATGCATTAAAATATTGCTATATGGTTTTACAACTCAATTTCCTAATTTCTCTTAGGGTTTAGGTGTTATTAATAGCACTGATTACCCCCATGGAAAACAATATTTCTTATATTCAAGCCATGATATATCTCTGCAAGGATCTAGTTTAAACATTCATTACCTTTTCTTATATTTCTAATAGTATCTATCAATCTAATGTTATATGTTATTGATGATGTCATTCAACAGCAGTTACCAAGTAACCATTGTGTACAGAGTACAACTTAAGTTCAGAGCACTAATATATAATTAATTAGAATAAATTTACCTATGAATATTTTATGGTGGAACTTATTGGAAATGGATTGCAAGTCTTAATTCTAATATATAACAAAGCCTTCATCTTGCCAGTTATCAACTTTGTTTAACTCCAGTGAGGAATATTTTGCTATCTGTCCTTTATGATTTATATATAATTTTGTTTTCTTTAATTTAAAGATAATTTTAGTTCATAAACTCTCCTTCAACGAATGTTACTTTGTTCACAGTCTGTGAAGATTGAGGCCATATTGCAGTATTTTGATGTTCATTTAGGATCCCTGTCTCTTCCACCATGTTAATGACAATTTACTTATGACAGTCATTGATACAACAATTTTGAATTTGAAAGATTCTAAATAAATGTTTGTATGTGATTACATCTGTGATTTCAAGTAATTGTATTATTTTGATTATTTCTGCATTCAAAGAACTGATATTTAGGCAAATAATACTTGTTTTTAGAAATAGCTTTTGATTTCTGTGTGATTCTATATGATGACCAGTCATATATAATCAGAGAATAGTGTTATAACACAATACAGTATAGCTATAAAAATTAAAGGCATATGTATTAAGAGCATTTGGGGTTGTCAGACTTTCTTGGCTTTTTAGTTTTTAAAGCCATTTCACAAGCTTTAATTGAAGGCTGTCCTATGATAGTGTTAATTACATACATACTAATAGTGTTAGTGGGCACCCTGTATGGAGCTCTCTCTGGATGCATTAGGAGAATGAATGGAAGTGCTTATTAAATATAATGTTTCACTTATGAAAGGAAGCACCAGCTTCAATACTCATTTACCATATTTCTTTAGAAAAATATGATTTCCTTTTAACCTACTCTTTAGAATGACAAGTCAAAGTAATTTTTAGGAATAAGAACAGAAAGAAAACTGGCATGAAACCATGGTAAGAAAAAGCCAGCTGAGGAGCCTGCTACAAAACAATACTATGTATAATTGGTGATTCATTATGCAGACTTGACAAATGGCACAAGGACTTGACCAAGGCTTTTTGCCAAGTCCAATGAGGGAAATAGCTTATACAGTTATCAGATGCTCTGAATGGAGTCCTAAATATTGCATTTTCTTTCTATGTTGCCATAAACATTTAGTCAGAAGAAAAAAAAATTGTTGATTTGCCAAACACAGCTGAATGTCATTGAGAGAAATGGATGAATCCATAAGACCATTTAAAAAAGTTTGTTAAAACATTGCATTCAGCCTTTATAAAAGGTTTAGTAACAGTGGGAGAAAACCAAACACTAATTAGGTTAAGAATATGGAGGGAGGCTATATAACCTAAGTGAGGACATTTGAGATATTTATTGTATCTCTCATATAGTGGAAAGAACACTGGATTTGGAATTGAGAACACTTAGCTTTTAAATTTTCCAGTACTTACAATCTATGTGACCATAGGCAAATTGGAGAATCTCTCTGAGATTTAATTTCCTTGTCTTAAAAGGGGGTAATAATATCTGTAATGCTGACTTTAGAGGGCTATTGTAAGGATGAAATGTGACAATGTACTTTGAAAATTTCACTATATCATGAACACATCATCTGTGATTATCCCCACTCAAATCCTATAGATTGTTGAACTAAGAACCTGGGTTTAGGGCTAGCCACTCAGTCAGCAATTTAATCAATAAACAGTAAGTTCAATAAGTACTTACTTTATGCTAAGGTCAACTAGGGTCAAAAAGAGCTATCAAAAATTACTGAACAATAACAACAACACCAAAAATGTGTGAGACACTCCACTAAATGTTTGGGATACAAAGAAAGGTAAAATATAGTTTTTTTTATTTCAAGAAATTCACTGTCTAATGGGGAGACAAATGCAAATAACTATATGCAAACCAGCTATATACAGGATAAACTAGAAATAATCAATAGAGAAGGTATAGGAATAAAGAGAGATCTGGAAAGGCTTTTGGCTAGAACTTGAAAAGAAGCCATGGAAGCCAGGAGATATAGATGAAGAGGAGAAGATGCAGCAAGGGGCATAGCTAATGAAAACACTCAGAGCTGAGAGATGGAATGTCTTGTTTGAGGAATAGCTAGGAGGTTAGTGTCACTGAATAGTAAAGTATGTGTTGTGTTTAGGGTGTGGAGGATGGCGAGAAAAGGCCATGTTATGAAGAGCTTTGAATGTCAGAGGATTTTATATTTAATTCTGGAGTGATAGGAATCCAAATGAGCTTACTGAGTAGAGTCGGGAGATGTGATCAGATTTGTGCTTTAGAAAGATTACTTGTGTGGGTAAGGCTGAACTTGAGTGGAGAGAAACTTGTGGCAGGGAGACCAACCAGCAGATTATTTCAATAGACTAGATGTGAGGTGATGAGAACTACCAGGGATAGTAGACGTTTCACAGGAGATAAGTAGACATATATGTGAGAATATATGAAGATAAAATTGACAGGTCTTGGAGTTTAAAATGTCTACTCTACATAAATTTTGAGATGTCCAATAGTAGTTGGAGCTGGGAGAATAGAGGTCATCAGTAAGGTTAGGACTGGATAAATAGATTTAAGTATCATCAGCAGAAAGGTGGTAGTTGAATTTATGAGAGCTGATGAGGTCACCAAGTGAAAGTTCAGAGGAGGGAGATAAAGTCCGAGATAGAATTATAGGGGACATCCACAGTGAATATGTATGACTTGGATGAAGATCCAGTACAGGAAACTGAGAAAGAGAGGTCAGACAGGCAGAAGGAGAACCAGAAGAGAGTAGTAGTGTTATGAAAACATAGATACCGGAGAGTATAAAGAATAAGAAAGTGATTTACACTATCAAAAGCTTCAGATAAATCAAGTAAGATGAGGATTAGAAAAAGCCATTTAATTTTGTAATTAAGAGATTGTTGCTTTGGAGAGAACGTGTGGTAGTTGTTTGATCACTAGCAGGTCATTTATCTTCTCAGTGTTCAGATTACTCATTAGGTCTATCTTATAGGTAAGTTGTTGAACTGCATCAGTGGAGATGATTTTCATATTACTGAGCTTTTTAGGAAATCATAGGCCCAAGGGATATAGATATACACTTGTTATAATGAGACAAAATAAAATAATTGGCTATTCAACATTAAGCTCAATTAATCAATCAGTTTATTAATCACATTTATTGAACACCTACTGTGTGCCAGGCCCCAAGTTCAGTAAGTGTTTTACATTGCACATTTTATTTTTCCCAGTGGCTTTTTAAAATATAATGTATAGGAATATATTTCTCAAATACATCAACATTTAAAAATACAAATACTATATATATATGTACATATATATATACACACACATATTTGTTTATATATAATGACCAGAGCATAAATCATACTCATATGCATCTTTTCTCATTCTTTGGGTCCTTTTGGATTATATTTCCTAGGGTTTGCTTCATTATACTATTCTTTGGTATCTTACTATTCCACTTCTCCTGGACTAATAGCTTGGTGTACAATTCCACTTACTATTCTCTGTGGCCAACTGAAAACTTTATCATGGCAACAAGGGGAAGATTGCTAAGGTAGAAGGCCAGAAATTTCACTTCTTGGAAAGTGGCAAGATTGACTCCTCACAATATATTAATAAATTCTTTCCATTATAGAAAAAAGATAATTATTATTTTTAAGATTGTTCCATGCCTTCTTTTCTATTTCCCCCCTTTCCCTCGGAAAAACACTTCTATCTTTCTGTGGTGCCACTTACAAATACCAATTCCAATAACAATAACTTTTAAGTTATTAATAAGAAAAATTCCTTGTATTTCATTTTGGGGAATTTGGATGATGAGAAGAAGAATATTTGCAGTCCTTTAAGATGTAACATGCTGCAACTTGATAAGCATCATCTTTCACTAAGTGAAGAATATAAGAGAAATGCATAGAGTAGAGGTGAGGCAAATATTAATTCACTAAATAATCTTTTAGTGGGCTGCTCAGGATGAACTTGGAAGAATGACCAGTGCACTAAGCATTTCTAGCCAAAGTTATTGAGTGAAAATTATTTGAATATTTAACTACTTTTGATTTATTTACCAACTTATAAGGATCTGGTCTATATTTTATATTCTATGACTCATCTATGACTCATTCTATGACATCATCCATTTTCCAATCAGATGTCAAATTGATTGTGCTTTCTAAAACTTAGATCTGACCAAGTCACACTCCCTGCTCCATTCAGTAAACTCCAGGGATTTCCTAAAATCTCCAAGATCAAAGAGCAAATCTTATGTCTAACTTTCATAACTTTTATAACCTGACTCCCTCTTAGCTTTTCATACTTTACTCACAGCAAAGTACTCTACCATAGACATTGTTCTGTGTCTTGATATATCTGGCACCACTGGCTATTCCTCAGTTCATAAATTCTCTTCCTTCTCACCTCCATCTTCTGTCTTTCTTTAGGACCCAGCTACTACAAGAAGCCTTTTCCAATTCCCCTTAATGGTAGTGCCTTCTCTTTGTTGATTATCTACAATATAGCATCTATCTATCTATCTATCTATCTATCTATCTATCTATCTATCTATCTATCTA
>JAJPUD010005030.1:40750-86278 GCA_023553655.1 Myrmecobius fasciatus | reverse complement strand
TATAAAAAAGAATTAAGATTTGGGAACCATAATCCAATTGATCCTCAACTGCTAAAGTGAACACAGGTCTGCTTCTACATCCCAATAAAAACAGTGGCTTCTTAAGAGTTCCATATAAAATCCTATTTGACTTTTAAAGTTTTTAACAACCCAAAATTTTTCTGTATTTCCAGTCTTTCAAGACTTTATTCTTCCTCACATACTCTGCTTTCAGTAACATTGATCTTCTTTCTCTGTCCCCAACATAGCACTCCATCTCCAGATTCTCTGCCCTTTCCATGGCAGTCCTCCATGTCTGGAATTGCTTTCTGCTTCCTTCAAAACTCAACTTAAATTTGACCTTTTTTTAAGAAGCCTTTCATGTTCCTCTCCCCTTTCTCCTATATAAAGATTATCACCCTTTTACATTGTGTATATATGTGTACAGTATCTGTTGTCTCCTTCATTAGAACATGAGCTTCTTGAGGGCAAAAGGTGTATTTTTGTCTTTCTTTGTATCCTCAGTACTTGGCAAATTGCTTGCCAGATTGTAAATATTTAATAAATACATGTTAGTTGATTGAAATATTATTCTTGCAAAATACTCCCTCTGATTTATGAATACTGAGTTCATTACCATTAGACTGGCAACTTGGTGGAGAATTCTTTGGCTATGTAAATTCAGGAAAAAAAGAAAGAAAAAATGGTCCTCAATTTTATACCTCTTCTCCCTTTTGTTTATGCATATGATAATATATATTATGATAGTGGTGAAATGATGGGGAAAACAGTATAGAATATACACATATTCATACAATATATGTAAAAGATTCACTTACATGCATCAATCTTGACTTTCCTGCTACAAATGAAAGCAGAAAACAAATGGAAGTTATAGATAAATAGAAGGATAGATTCCACTATTAGAGACAGAAAAGGGACTTGCTGGAATTAGTTTTGTCATGAAAAATGAAAGATTAACAATAGCATTTCATGGAATACTTGGTCATTTAATATTGTACTATATATGATAAATATTTTCCCAAAAAAAGGGTACTATGAAAATACTTATAACTTGTGTACTAACAAACATTATAGAAAATGAAAATGGGGAGATATTGTACATAGAGTTAAAAAAAACCTTTATATCATCATATACTTTGATACCTATTGACTGTGATAAAAAAGAAAGAAAGAAAGAAAGAAAGAAAGAAAGAAAGAAAGAAAGAAAAAGAAAAAGTAGGCATTAGAGAACTGTGGGAATTCTAAACTGAACCACATCTTTAACCAAAGTTAACATTAGTTGCTTGGTAAGAATTTAGAGAGAAAAGTTGAAGTTCCAATTTATATTTAGTTGACAATAGGCAATAATTTCTTTTGACTTGACAATCTCTACCTATATTCTAATATGTAGTTGCTAATGATTGTGATATCTATGAAAAAGAAGATCTTTTCATTTCTAACATTGGTCAAAAATAGTTTCTTATACTTTGGTTCATCCTTGTTTTATATTGCTAGTTTCATCTTAATATCCTAGACAGGAGTGGAACCAAATTGCTGCCTAAAATTAAGTTCTGAAGACTCAGATGGGATGAAAGATGAGATTACCCTGCGTATTGCTCTATAGATATGATTCATAAGGCAACAAATAAAATAAGTTCCCTAGACTTAAGCCTTTCATTCCACATTGCTTTCAGAACATTTCAACAACATTATACACATAAAAGATTGTTTCCATCGATTTTCATCAAGACCTAATGAAGTGCTCTGTGTATATGGGTGTTCAACTTTTGTTGAGTTGAAATAAAAAAAGATCAGTATGCCAAATTAGTATATGAAGACTGGAAAGTATGCCAAATTAGTATATAGTCAAGAAGCTGGGAATGTGTAGTTTGAAAAAGATAAAGCCATAGTGGGATATGTTAGACATCTATAAGTATCTCGACCCACTTATGTATCCTTGGCAATTAAGTCTACTATCTTCAAACTGTTTGAAGCTTGATAAAGAAGGTATAACTTGCCTTTCCATTCCCAGATGTACTCAGAACAATAGTTCTTATAAAGTAGAAACAAATCATACTATGAGATTGAAGAGGCAGTTTTTTATTGCTAATAAATTGTACCTCTTCAGATTCAAAAACTGAATTTTTCCTTGAAAATTAGTACTTCCTCTGGCCTTCAGATCTGCCAAAGACCTCACAAAACTATCTGTCTCCCATCTTTAGGTAATGATGAAACTATTGAACTTTAACAAGAAGGAAGAACATTATATATGAATCGAGTAAAGTAGAAGTAGTTATCATATGTACTACCTTCCTCAGCAACATTGCCAGGGAGTGTTGATGGGCTTGGAAGATGCACACAGAGTGAACTCATCTTTCATCTCATCTGAGTTTTCAGTTTTATCTTTCTTTCTCTTTGTCCTCAGGAAGAGTAATAAGGTTCCACTTATTATTCCACAGCAATTTGATTCCACTCTTTTCTAGAAAGATGTAATTAGCAATATACTCTTCTGGTGAGCATAGTAGAAACTAGATACAATGATTACCACTATCATACTCTTTTTACCTGCCCCAGTAAAGCTCTTACTTCTAACCTCTTTCCACTTAGTTTGGGGTTGGAAAGAGTATATGACCTGAAATATGGTCTCTATCTATCTAATGCCAATTGATTCAGGAAAGATAATTTAGTTACATTACATTTAAAGGAAAGCTTGCATGTTTTGGGGATTACTAATGAAATTTATTTCTTAATTTACAAAGTCATTTTTGATGGATCCACAATTTTATACTGAGCAAGAAATTTTTTCCAAAGTCCACACTAGTGTTAAAAATTTAAATATCCTGAATTATTGACTAAGAATGGAAAAGGAGGGTTAGGTACAATCCCAAATCCCTTTTCCTAACATAATTTTTAATAAATCTGGTGAAATTAAACATTTAATTTTAAAGAGAGCAGTGCTCTCAACAGAAATATTCCATGAATAACAAATTAGACTTATTCTTCTTGGCCCTGAATTACAGCATTGATTATTTTTAAAAGGTAGAAATTTGAAGAGAGACAGATGTTGGCTCCATGTAACAAAAATTTCATAATAGAATTACTGACCAATTTGGATGTCTTCTCATGGAAAATAGTTGGAAACTGGATAACTTTTTTTTTTTCAATTCAGGGATATAAAAGAAAGGATTCCTAGTTATGTCAGATTTAGATTAAATTACACTTGAGATCTTTTTCAATATGTGGTTTATTTAAATTTTCTTTGCAAGCAATTCATTTTTTGAATGTCTTAAATATGTTTACTTGTCTACTAATCAGTTCTATCAATCTATGAATACATATACAAAGTATCCTCAACATTCATATAAAGATGCCTTGAGGTTACAAAACAAAATGAAAGAAAACCAAACCTAAAAAACAAGGCAAAACAAACAAACCAAACCAAGGTTAGGAACTTAAGGGAGGGTAAGAATTATGTTTTCAGGAATTTCATATATTTAAAAATGTAAGTTCTGACAAAACTCTAGTTTTTAAATAAAATGTGATTTTTACCCCTAGCCTCATTTACTAATTTCACTTTACTCCATTCCTAGATTTTCTACAAATTCTACAGGAAACACATGCAGAGTTTGTGAGTAGAATAATAATACTGCACAATGGAGCCAATTGAATTAATATTAATTCTAACATGTTATTAAAAAATAAAAACAAGTATTGTACCTAGTATTTGTTTTCATGAATATTATTTGAATGGCATTAATCAGATGCTGAATGACTGATTTATGCTCCTGGATATCACCAAAATTGGCTCAAGATATCACCTATAATATAACTTCAAATGGAGCTTTCTTGTGGAAAGCTATCAAGTTTCTCTGACTCCTTTCCCTAAAACTCTCCTCCTGTCAAGGTCAAGGAGGTAGGGAGTATATAAGATGGGAGTACCCTTCTAACCAATCTTTTCTCTGTCACCCTCAACTCCTGTCACTCTCTACCACTCATGAGCTTCTTTTGCATCCCATCCCCCTTCCTTCAGGAGTACAGAGTCATCTCATTATATTGAAATGCAACTCTAAAGAACTAATTATCTGAGGGGCAGCTAGGTGGTGCAGTGGAGAGCACTAGTCCTGAAGTCAGGAGGATCTGAGTTCAAATCTGCCTTCAGACACTTAACTCTTCCTAGCTGTGTGACCCTGGGCAAGTCATTTAACCCCAATTGCCTCTGGGAAGGGAGGGGGGGAAACAAAATCAAACAAAAAAAACCCTAATTATCTGACATTGAAAAGGAATCTGGAAGAAAATTATAGGCAGAAAAGAGTATTTTAGATTACCTAAGTAATGATTTTTGCATAAATTGAATAACTTTTTTTAGAATATTTATCCAGGGTACCTTTGCTCGCTCTTAATCCATCCGATTTTTTTAAAAGGATTCCAGGACATCTGTTGCTGTAGTTCTGTTACTTTTTCATCTTTCCTACTGGGATGTTTAGTTCTTAAAGTTGTGTATGTTTGTAGATGGACATTTCTGTTTAACTTCTTTTGACATAATTTTTAATCCAAAGAAGTTAAATTCCTTGGGATAATTACTGCATTAAAAGACATGTGGTTTGCTATAACAACTTAAAATGAATACAATGTGTTAAAGTTTAGTTGCTGAATTGACTATACACATTGATTTTAATTAGAAAATACTGTTACATATGATAAAATGACATTCTCAATTTTTAGAAAATAAATTTTTCTTTTAAAGTTCAAAAATTGTAATTAGTAAACATGGTTTGAAGTAAATTTAGCAATTTTTAAAATATGAAATATTTTAATTTATGGACAGGGGATCAGGGAATATGGCAGAATTTCACTAATTCTAAAAGCAAGTTTTATCTGGAATAGTTCTATTTCCCCAAGAAAACTGCAAAAGATATACATAAAGTTATTCATAAGAAAATACAAATTAGTCTGCTGGATTCTGTTTCCTCATTTGATTAACATTCCTATTTTGAAAAACACACAAAAAAACTCAAAACAAAACAATAGCACAACACCATCCTTGAAAGGTATCATTTTTGAATGAAAAAGAGGGGAAAAAAAATAAGTGTCACAGATGGTTGTCAGAATGAAATGAAGCTTGGATCTGTTAAGGGAATCAGACATTAGTGTGAAATCTGAATAGAAAGGAACACAGCAGAAGGGAACATTTCAAAAGGCATTTGGCACCAAGTGGCATTGTGAGGGTTAATTTATTCCCAGGAACTGCTGGGCTTTTCATTCTCAATAGACACACAATAGACAGATCCCCAAAGTACTCATCATAATCACAGATGCTGAGGATTAATCCTAATATGAAAGCTTCATGAATATTAAAAATATCAATTGCTAATGATGTAGCAGAATTTGAAATAATGTTCAATCTCAAAAATCTAAAAGTATGGCATGAAGGCATAGTAAGATACTGTCTATTAAAAACTGATTAAAAGCCTACTCAGTTTGTAACAGAAAGAGGCTTATGCAGATTAGGACTTGAAATGACTGCCAAACTTCACAAAATGAACAGGCTAATTACCATAATTAGTCCTTGGATTGAAGAAGAAAATTCTCTTTATATTGAGATGAAGTTCAACAAGGAAAAGGACTGAGCATCAGATAACCTTTTGTCTTAAATGATATTTCAAAAGAATCACTAAAAATAAATAAAAAGTCCTAAATATATTAAAAATACTATTTTTTTAGAATGAGAAATTCCTGTGAAATCTTATGAAACAACAACAACTATAAATTAATTAGTCCTTTCTTGCTTATTCATTCATTCATTTTTTTTTCTTTTTTGCTGAGGCATTGGAGTTAAGTGACTTGCCTAGGGTCACACAGCTAGGGAATGTTAAGTGTTTGAGACCAGATTTGAACTCAGGCAGATCCAGATTTTTTTTTTTTTAACTGCTGTTTTTCCTAATATTTTTGGTAGTATTCAAGGTGAGTATTTAGGCCTGGTTTAAAAGTCAGTCAGCTTTATTCAGAAGACTACAAAAATTGTCAAATCAATCCAATTGTTAAGAGGAGAGGCAACATGGTATACTACTGCGGTTAGGGAATGAGGGTTAGAAGACAGATTCAAATACCATTTCAGATGCTAGTTACATGAGTCTTGGCAAGTCAGTTAAATATGTTTAGGCCTCAGTTTTCATATCTGTAAAATAAAGGTGTTAGAATTGAAGGCCTCTAAAGTTCCCTCTGGCTCAACATTTATGATTTTCTTTTCAAAATAACCAATTTTTTGTTCTACAATTCTGCTTATAATTGAATTGAAATTCAGACACTGAAATTTGGAGAGTGCTGACAGTACTTAAGTTTTTTTTTTTTTTTTTTTTTTTAAACAATTGTAGTAGGGAATTGCCCAGTGAAAGCTCAGCTACTAAGAACATGTTCAGCATGATCAACCTGATTTAAAGCCTCACATGGACTTCAGAATTTTTAAAGACTTAAGAACTAATTAACCACGATTTTAGAGAACGATTAACGAAGAATGCTATCTTCCTCCGGATGGAGAAGTGATAGTCTAAATATGCAGAATGAGATACTCATTTTTGGACATGGTAACTGTAGGGATTTGTTTGCATAATTTATGTATATTTGTTACAAAGTGGTCCCCCCTTTTTTACAAAGGAGTCAAAAGGAGAAAAATTAGTTGCTTATTAATTTTAAAAGAAAATAAAATTCAACTTAAGAAGGAAAGACATCTCAGGGGTACTTCTAGAATTCTGGAAAGAAGATTTAGAAGGAAAATTGGGAAGCCTTGTCCTAGGAGTTGGGATAAGGATCCCAAGAGTATATTAGAATTACAAGCAGTAATCTTAATATCTAATTAGAAGTAATCAAAGTTAAAATCAGAAGTTAGTGTCCTTCCATGAACATGCCTGGTAAATTCCATTTTGTTGCTCCTGTCTTCCTTCATGATCTCCCTTGAAAGGTCTTAAGTGTATTCTAGGATTTTCATCTGTGGCAGGTGAATCTGACTTAGAAAATTGTTTTATGGAAATGTTTATATTTTGGGGTCTATATGTATTTGTGAAACTTGCCCTAGGTACCAAATCATTGACTGAAAACAAAAATAACCCAAATTGTGTTCATTCTACTTTATGCAATGCAATCGGATGCAGCTAGCTGCATCTCTAGAAACAAATTAATAAAAGCTTCATAAAAGCTGATTCAGAATTCTACACAGGCTGAATCATTTAATTACAAGTATATTTGTTTGTTTTTCTGGAAATTAGCTTATATCAAAGATTTTGGTTTTACTTTTATGAACAATAATGAAGATGGAAATAAAGTGAATTGTCTAAGGTCAATAAAATCTATCCTGGAGTAGAATTTGATTCTGGAGTTAGTGTTCTTTCCCCCATATCATACTTTCTACATTTTAAGATTACTCATGATCTTATTTTTTTTTTATAAAATACAAAAATATTTGCCATACTCAGAAAAGTCACCTTTATAAATACTTATACAAAGTGAGAAAATCCTACATAATTACAGAAGATATTTTAGAAAAGTGATGAGTTTTTTAGTTTTTGACATCATTTATTCTCCCTAGGAAAGGATCATAGATGGCATAATCTTTGCTATTGAGTATCTTCTTTTTCTCTTTCTTTTTTTTTTGTTTGCTAGTTGAGATCTCTTTCACCATTTACCTAGACTTTTCCTTTCTCCTTTCTTCTATAAATCTTACAAAGTACTGAGCTATCGTTAATACTTGTTGCTAATGTCACACAATGATAACAATAGAACCAGAAACTTAATACCTTCCTAACAAGGTCCTAAAATCACAATGCTTCTGTCACACATTTCCTTCTTTCTTTCTTCTGTCCAACCTAATGCCAAGTGATAGTAGTATGGCCAAAGGAATTTTGAAGTTAATTCATTGGCTGTCAAACTCCAGAAACTGGAAGCATTCTTTTTTTTTAAATTAAAAATTTTTATTTGCAAAACATATGTATGGGAAATTCTTCACATTAACCCTTACAAAGCTTTCTGTTACACATTTCTCCCCCCCCCCGTCCCCCCCACCCTTCCCCTAGATGGCAGGATATCCACTACATGTTAATTATGTTAAAATACTTGACAAATTGAATATATGTATACATATTTCCACACTTATCATTGTTGTGCAAGAAAAATCGTATCTACAAGAAAGAAAAATCAGATAAAGGAAACACAATGCAAGCAAACATCCATCGAGAGCATGAAGATGATATGTTGTGGTCCACATTTCACATCCCTCTCTCTGGGTGTATATGGCTTTCTTCACTGAACAATTGGAAGTGGTTTGAAACATTTCATTGTTGAAGAGAGCCATGTCCATCAGAATTGATCGTCATATAGTATTGTTGTTGCTGTGTATATTGATCTCCTGTTTCTGCTCATTTCATTCAGCATCAGTTCATGCAAGTCTCTCCAGGCCTCTCTGAAATCATCCTGATTGTCGTTGCTTACAGAATAATAATATTCCATGACATTCATATACCATAATTTATTCAGCCACTCTCCAATTGATGGACATCCATTCAGTTTCCAGTTTCTAGCCACTACAAAAAGGGCTGCCACAAACATTCTTGCACATGTGAGGCCATTTCCTTCCTTTATGATTTCTTTGGGATATAGGCCCAGTAGAAACACTGCTGGGTCAAAGGGTATCCACAGTTTGATAACTTTTTGAGCATAGTTCCAAATTGCTCTCCAGAATAGTTGGATCCGTTCACAGTTCCACCAACAATGCATCAGTGTCCCAGGCTTCCTACATCCCCTCCAACATTGGTCATTACCTTTTCCTGTCATTTTAGCCAATCTGACAGGTGTGTAGTGGTACCTCAGGGTTGTCTTGATTTGCATTTCTCTGAACAGTAGTGATTTGGAGCACCTTTTCATATGACTACAAATAGTTTTAATTTCATGCTCTGAAAATTGTCTGTTCATATCCTTTGACCATTTATCGATTGGAGAATGGCTTGAATTCTTATGAGACAATTTTCAATATATTTTAGAGATGAGACCTTTATCAGAACCCTTAAATGTAAAGATGATTTCCCAATTTATTGCTTCCCTCCTAATCTTGATTGCATTGGTTTTGTTTGTACAAAAACTTTTTAGCTTAATATAGTCAAAGTTATCTATCTGGTGTCCAATTAAGCATTCCAGTTCTTCTTTGGGCATAAATTTATTCCATCTCCACAGGTCTGAGAGGTAAACTATACTACATTCCTCTAATTTATTTATAATATCACTCTTTATATCCAGATCATGAACCCATTTAGATCTTATCTTGGTATGTGGTGTTAGGTGTGGGTCAAGCCCTAATTTCTTCCACACTAGTTTCCACTTTTCCCAGCAGTTTTTGTCAAATATTGAATATTTATCCCAGAAGCTGGGGTCTTTGGGTTTATCAAAGACTAAATTGCTATAATTATTGCCTAGTTTGTCCTGTGACCCTATCCTATGCCACTGATCGACTACTCTATTTCTTGATGAGCGCTGCTTTATAATATAGTTTTAGATCTGGTACAGCAAAGCCACCATGATCAGTCTTTTTTTTTCATTTATTCCCTTGAAACTCTTTATCTTTTGTTCTTCCAAATGAATTTTGCTACTATTTTTTCTCTATCTGTAAGATAATTTCTTGGGAGTTTGATTTGTATGGAACTAAATAAGTAAATTCGTTTGGGTAGTATTGTCATTTTTATTATATTCGCTCGGCCTACCCATGAGCATTTTATGTTTTTCCAATTGACTATTTGTGTGGAAAGTGTTTTGTAGTTTAGTTCGTATAGTTCCTGACTTTTCCTTGGCAGATAGATTCCCAAATATTTTATACTATCAACAATTATTTTGAATGGAATTTCTTTTTGTATCTCTTGCTGTTGAACTTTGTTGTAATATATACAAATGCTGATGATTCATGTGGATTTATTTTGTATCCTGCAACTTTGCTAAAATTGTGAATTGTTTCTAGTAATTTTTTAGTCGAGTTTCTAGGGTTCTCTAAGTATACCATAATGTCATCTGCAAAGAATGATAATTTGGTTTCCTCATTACCTACTTTAACTCCTTTAATCTGTTTTTCTTCTCTTATTGCCAAAGCTAACATTTCTAATACAATATTAAATAGTAATGGTGACAGTGGGCAGCCTTGTTTCACTCCTGATCTTATTGGGAATGGTTCTAGTTTGACTCCATTACATATGATGCTTGCTGATGGTTTTAAGTAGATGCTACTGATCATTTTAAGGAAAACTAATCATTTTAAGGAAAACTGGAAGCATTCTTTTCCCTCAGTGCCTGTCATGTGAGTTTAATTTACAGAGGATTAAGGCAAGAAAGTGTCCTTTCAAAATTCCCTGACTACAAGATAGTGACTGAACATCAGATCTCTTAATAGCTATTAAGTGGAAACTGAGAGTGCCTGACATATAACACCTGGTCTACAATAGATCTTTCTTCATTTGGAAATATACAATACAGTATATATAATGTACAGGTATTGTCCACTTTGCCCATTCCAGTGACATTATGGTCTCCACTTCAGGTTCTTTGTTACTAGCATATGAATGGGACATAGCAAAAAAGGAAGATTTCATTGAAGACAGAAGGAGCTTATCAGGCTGCTGGCATGTCCAACCTTATTTATGTTTTGGAATTTTTTTTAATACTTATTTAAGGTCTAGGTTATAAAATAGAAAAATTTGACTAAATGAATATATGTTCTCAGTTCAAATCCTGGTTATAGCACCTATTAGATTTGTGAAAAGATATTTAATCTTTTAAATTCCTCAGATGTATGAAGCCAGGCCAACTTTGCAATTTGTAATTGGTCTACATTGGCCTCTTTCCCCCCATATTTTTTGGTTTATTTTTTAGTTAGCGTTTGTTATTGCCATTACATATTTTAGAGGACTATTTTCTATCCATTTTAAGCCTGTCACAACATATCTTCTGGATGACATCCTTACCTGTTTAAATTTACAATTTCAGAGTTAGACGATATAAATGCTGATATGTTAATTTTGTATAATTTTCTGTGTTAACTTTTCTAGTTCATATAATTTTTTTTGAGGCAATGCGAATTTTCCGGAGTCACATAGCTAGTAAATGTCAAGTCTGAGGCGGATTTGAACTCAGGTCCTCTGACTCCAGGGCCAATGCTCTATCCACTGAACTATCTAGTTATCCCTATATGTTTCTTTCTAAACATAATTTTGGGGTAAGCTTTCTTTATCCCCATATATGCAATATATGTAAGCACAATATCACAAAGAATACTAAGAACAACTTACACACACACACACACAGATACACACAAATACTTCCGTTCAAGTGGATCCACACAAATACTTCTTTTCAAGTAGATCTTGTGGGGTGTAATCTATTTTGTAGAAGCAACCTCAATCAAATCAATATTATAAATGAAAGCTATTACAGACATATCAAAACTAATATGGTTAATTATTTCCATAAAACATACAATCCAATAAGTGCAATAAAAAGAGTAGTTCTTTGGGAACAGTTTACAGGATCATAAATTTAAAGCCAGAAGGGGTCTTAGAAGCAATCTAATGTAATGCCCTCATTATGGATGTTGGGGTTCAAAAAGAATAAGTGACTTGTCCCTGCTTATACACCCACTAAGTGTCTGAAGTAGTTCTCCTAGTTCAGTACTTTGTCCTTTAGGTCATGCTGTTAGATCAAAATATAACTATATCCTCTTTCTTCAGAGAGTACCTGAACTCCAGAGCAGCATGGTTTTTTGAGATCTCACATCAAAAGAGTTCCAGATTTCTGCTGGGATTTCCCTCTCTATCCCTCTATGTTTTGGAATTTTATGCAATATTTATTTAAAGTCTAGGTTTTAAGATAGAAAAATTTGACTAAACGAATATCTGTTCTGGGTTCAAACCCTGGTTATAGCACCTATTAGGTACTTTGCCTTCTTTGAGGCTTGAACTCAGAACTATCAGATTATGAGAAAGATAGGAACGTGTATAAAAATTTACCACCTTGTGGCCCATGTTTGTCAATTTTACAATTTTGTTATCCTGGCGTCCAACTCTCAGTCTCTGTCTTATTCAGATTTCAATTATCAATTAATTTAATTTTGTACTAGATTTTTTTTTTTAAATCTTATCATTATTGTATATAGAGATGGAAGGAATAGATAGAGATCATTTAGTTTAAATCTCACATTTTATAGAATCATAGAGTCATATATTTAAAAGTTTAAAGGGATCTCCAATTCTAAATCTCTTATTCTACAGATAAGGAAACTTAGAATGAGAGAGATTAAGTGACTGATAGTCTTGTTCACATGGTATTAAGTGTCTGGGGACAGAATTCAAACTCAGGATGTTGTGCCACAGTTCCCATGTCTCAGTTTTCCTCAGTTGCTCTGTTTCAGTTTCCCTTGATTATTCTGCCCAAAAATAGCAACCTCCTTCCTTCTAACCATCAGAAATAATTGGACTCATTCCAAAGGAGTCAAAAACCTTCAGATGGTCTGCCTCAATGTACCCCTTATCTTTTTGGCTTCGGATTTCCTGTCTCCCAGTTCCTTCTCAAGCTTTCTTTACTCCCCACCTGTCAGAATTGAATTGATAGTCCTTCCTGGAACTCAATTCTCCTCCCCCCACCCCCCTAGTCCTCAACCCAACCTGAGTTGGGTTCTGAGTTCTTTGTTCAGTCTGAGCCGCAGGAGATCTATAAGAATGCTAAAACCAAACTTACTATTTGCTGTACCTACTTGAAATCCAGCATGTCTGTCAGTCTAAACTCACAATGGACTGTGTGCTTTGAGACAAGAGTCCCTGCATTCCCGATCTATAGCTATGGATTCTGAACTCTCAATTAACATCAATAAAGGATTACCCAATTTCCACTGTGTGATACTGCCTCAGTTTCTCCCTGAGCATTACAAGTATTCAATTCATTGTGTTCTAATCAAAGAACATAGAAGTTGGGCCAGAAAGGACTTTGGATATCAAGTTTTTCATTTTCATTTTTCAGATGAGGAAGAAAATTTGAAAGCACAAAAAAAGAAAAAGGAAAAGAAAAAGAAAAAAAAAAGACTTGCTCATGATCTATGCAGGTAGTAAGGAGCAAAGTTGAAATTCAAATTCAGATGCCCAGCTTCTAAACTTAGCATACTTTCCACTGGGACACACTATAATATTCTATGAATGATACTCTTCCAAAACTATTGTAGAATTTTTTAATGTGAATATGTAAGTATGGAATGAGAAATGAGTCAATTTTAGGTTAACTTATTTTTAAAAATATTTCCTTTGTTCTGAGCTCTCTAGTAAAGGTGAAAGTTCCAGACTACAGAAATTATAAAGGCTTTGTGCCTCCCCTAAAATTAGCCTGAGTAGCTTTTAAGCCCCTCACTAAACTTCTGAATTCCATTGCAAACAAAATTTATTGCAAACATGTATAACAAAAATGAAAGAAATGCTTATTTTAAGGTAGCTTTCAGTAACTAGATTTTTTTTTAATATTTTGAATGGGTTTTACTATCCTATTCTTGATGTCTAGAAGTGTTAGGTTATCAGAAACATCCAAAATTAACTCAACAAAACTCACTTTCCATTTTCAGCTAGGGAATAAAGGCAATAGCTTCAATGTTCAAGTATTTGCTGAAGTCTTATGAAAAATGCCATTAGCTATCAGGTGCTGACAACTTCAATAGCATATCATATCACTTAAACATTTCAAACAGTGCTATTGCTTACAAGAGCTTACACAGTTTATTAATCTTACATTTTTAAGTCACGTATTATTTTCCATTAAATCTAATAATTTATCCTGTGTATCCTGGGGGAAAACATTGAGAAATTAATTGTGGATTATTTTTTTGTTATTTGTTTTTGTATAAGATTGTGTGAATGTCTTTAACTTTACTGTACTATTTAGATTGTATTGGAAAGTTATCATTTTTTCAAATACTCAATTACAAATTCTGGTAGTCAAAGTGGAAAAGAGATATTCTCAGTTTTTAAGATAATGGTTTCCAAGCCCCTCAAAGGGCTGCAACATGTTTTTTCACATTAACTTGCCAGAGTTGTCAAGTTTTGTTGATTCTTTCTTGACAACATATCTTGAATAGATTCCCTTCTTGTTAGTCCCAAAATGGCCACTATTGTTAAGGCTCTCATTGTTTCTCCCCTAGATTATTACAATAAACTTGGAATTGGTCTTCCTGCCTGTCTTTTTCTTCCATGTAGAAATGAAATTTATATTTTTTCCAAAATATACTTTCAAAAATGCAAATCTGATCGTGTCATTCTTCTATTTAATAAATTCCAGTGGCTTCCTATTAACTCTGTGATCATATATTATTTCATGTTTATCTCATTTTATAATTTTTATTCTGTATATACCTATAACATTCACAATAACTAGTATATTTATGCAATTTATTATAAATAAGTACTACAAATATATAGAAATTGTGATCTGTTCATTTTAAAAATATGGATATAGATATACCAACAAGTGTATGAAGACTAGTAATCTAAAGGGTGGAGTGAAAAGAATTTTATACTACCCCCACCCATTAAGGAGGAAATATTGATCAGGAATATTTCTCACAGTCAATTTGAACAAATCTCTCCTTTTAAAGTATGGACAATAGATAAGCCTTGATTAGTTTCCAGTGATAGGCTCTCCAAGAGGCTTAGTTGCCTTGTACTTTTTGGAGGACAGATTCTTGTACACAGAACATTTCTAAATACTCAGTACTGAAGTACTGAAGTACTAAGTACTTTAGATTTGTCACAGTACACATCTGAAGATTGGGATATGACTACAACAGAAATAGGCAAAAATATTTTAATCTCTCAGATGCATAAACCTTTAGTTTAGAGTAGCTGAGCTCACAGGTATTCAGTTCTTAGAGAAAAGATTGGCATGTGATTGATTTTCTTAATAAAAGCAGCATCTTCATGTACAGTGAAAGAGAACAGTATATTTCCTGACAGTCTTTGCTTTGCTCATAATCATACTATCAGATTCTGTGACTGAAATAAACCAGAGTTTGAGCCAAATTAGGGAGGAGAAAGGAAAGGCCTTTTGGGAAAGGCCATTAAAATATCTGTTGTAACTATATAACTTCATATTTTAGAAGACTAGCTAATATAAACTTGTAATTCAAAGATTATCCTATAAGTTTGATTTTTCATATAGATAAACAAAATTCAATGCTTAAGATTATCACTTTATTACCCCATTAAAATTTTGCTGTTTTAAAATGTCCTGATTCTATCCAAAACATCAAGGAAAAGAATGGAATCAATGTTAAATGCCTTAAATAAGAAAGGAGGAGTCTTTCACTGAAATGATTCTGTACAGATCATTAATGCATCACTATTTAAAATTATTCATGAATTTTCAAAAGGGCTTAATAGAATGTGCTGCATTTTGGATTATTCTAGTCTAGATAACATTATAACATATATAACATTATAGTCTAGATAACATTTGTGAATTCTGTAATGAATTGACAAAGTGTAAAGCTATCTTTGCTTTAGCAAAACTATGTAGCATTATTCAGAGGTAGTGTGCAATATAGGTTAAAGTGAACATTTTTCTGACTGAACAATGTCGTTAACAGATACCTGGATAGAGCAAGGGAGTCATGGAACTGTTAGTTTGTCTCCTTCACAGCTTTCAGGTTGGGCTAAGTGCCTATGGCAATAGGAGTCAGGAACTGCTGTAGCCAAGTAACAATTCTATTATAAAAAGAGCAAGGCCCTTAGCTTCTAAATTTCTTCACTGAAAATTGTCTTGTGTCTTTTCTAGGGTCCTCCTGCTTAGAAGTTAACTTATTTTGTTATAATTAATAAATAAATTTATAACGTGTCAAGTTAATCCCTTTCTCCCTAATATGTATTCTCAAGATTTTTCTAAAATACTGTACAGAATGCTTTGTACTAAGGTTTCCCTACATTAAGTTGTTGTCAATAAATTTAATCTTTGGTGTTCTCCATCAGATCTTATTTCTTCCCTCCTGAAGATTGGGATATTTCCCCCCTTGAATTGTCTCCATAGTAATACTCCATGATCCAAAATTATCACTTTTCTGTCTTCCTCTCTAATCTTTAACACTGACTACATTTTCTTGTCTCCCTGCCCCTCAATAGAATTTCAATTCCCACAGTACCTTGATTTCAGATAGCCATCATGGAGGCTATCTGAACTGGGATTTAGTGACTGATAATAGTTAAATATTTCTTTTTAAGGATATTTGAATTTTAAAAGAGGGCTCTTGGTTAAGAAATATTTTCTAAAGTAATACTTCTCTAAAGTGAAATTTCAGAAAGTAAGCATGTAAAGAATATATTTAGTGATAAGAGAAGAGTATGGAATTTTTCTGTAATACCCTAACCTCCTTGTATTTAGTTGCTTGTCTCTTTCTTTAAGTGGAAAGATAAGAATGCCTGGTAAGATGCAACATTTATATCTATCTCATTCAATTTATACTTCATTGTTATTTTTCATTTTTGTTCAGACCTCTACCTGCACAAGATATCCTCATCTTAATCTGCAGTTTACTGTGTGAATATGTACTGGAAAATTATTGGATAATGAGAAGATTAGAAATAGGAGATAGTCTCTGGTGTATATGTTCAAATTCAGTTAGATCAATCATGATGGAAAGTCAATAAAGATTTGTGTACGTTTATTGGCATATCTGAAATGAGTTTGTTTCCTTAGTTCAGTTCTTGGTAAACATGTATACAGATTACATTTTAAACCATCTTCCATTAAGTTGGCTGGCTCAAAGAAGACATATATGAATGCTATGATTTTAGACTCACTCAAGCCCTCTCTCAATGGCCTTCTCAATAAGAATAAGGTGCTAATGGAATTCAAAACCTGGAGAGATTACACACGAGAGAGAGAAATTATTTCTAGTTGATGGTAGTGGTGGTGGGGAGTAGGGATCAAGGAGGGATGTGTAGAGGAGATGACATTTGAGCTAGACCTTAAAAGGTACTAAAACATTAAGCAGAACAGAGGGATTATTCTAGACAAGAGGAATGTCATAAAGGAGGCACAAAGGCAGTACAGAATTTGCTGAAAAGTTAGTTGTCTAGAGCATTAAGTTCACAAAGGACAGTAGTGGGAGATGGCTATAAAAAGGAGGGTTTGGGGTACATTATGGGGGAAAAGGCTTGAATGCCAAGTTAAGGTCATTATTTGATATATAATAAAAATCTAAGCTGTTTGAGACCAATAATAGGCTGGAAAGCTGGTTTTGAGGGCTAAGGTTTGAGCTACTGACTTGACTCCCTCTGTTATTTAAGTATAAAAATCTAACTTGCAAGGAGTCAGTACTCCCCAAAGTTGAAAGTTGATCCACTGCCATATGTCATTACTCTTAAGATACTTTCTATTCAAATGTTTTTCTGAATTGAGTTGAAGAAGGCAGATACGTTTTTTTTTTTTACCTGAATTAGTTCTGAATTCTTGCTGTGTATTTTTTCTAGGCTATAGTTAAGTAGTATAAATTAAATGGTTAGATGGTTTCATTTTAACCCCAAAATCTGAGGCACCACATTTTCCTAAATCAGAAATTCCATGATCAGAAGCATGTTCTAAAAGGATTAGTCTGATGGCAGCATATAGGATGGATTAGAAAGGAATTAGATTAGGAAGGATATTTGGGAGGTTATTATAGTTGTCTAAGAGAGGGGATGAAAAAGGATAACAATGTTGTTACAAATAAAAGAAGAAAATACAGATATGAAGGACATTGGAATTTGATGTTGTAATTAGAGGAAAAAGGAGAGTCAAGGCAGATGCTAAGGTTTTGATTCTGTAATTTTGGGACAGCAGTGGTAAAATGGGGAAGTGAAGAGGAAGAGCTGGGTTTTATTAGTCTGTGTACATGAGGGCAGAACTTAGTTTGATTTTTCATATTTTTATTTTGAAGTACTGGCTATATATTTTGGACATTGAACCTATAGTCACCTGGAAATGTGAATTTGGAATTTGGAAAGGAAGCCAGGACTCCAGATAAATTTTAAAGTGACTTTCACTTAGTTCAATTAAATAGATGTTTATTGAGTAATTACTGTATTCAAGACAAATATCTAAGATAAAAAAATAACATGAACTTTGACTTCAAGAAAACTTTTATTATTCTAATTAAAATATCTATCACTTCAAATTTTCTTTGATGATTTTTTTTATACTGGATTTCTCTATTCCCCTTTCCATCCTACAATCCCTTCTTTGTCTTATATTTATCTATTTATATGATGTTTATCCAGAATCTACTACCTAACCTCAGAAGAACATTGCTTTCTTCAAGGTAGATACTATGATAATTTAACTTGGTAATCCCAAATAGCTAAAAGAGTTCTTGCTTGCGCATAGAAAGTGCTTAATGAAGGTTTATTAAATTTGAAGAGGCTAAAGGAAGCAAGTATTTATAGCATGTATAAATAAGCCATAAACATAGACATTTTTTAAGGTAAATATGAATAATTAAAATTTAATGGGACATTTAAATAACACAAAACAATAATAGAGGAGACTTCTAATGTCCACCTGCCAAATATTTTATAAAAAAAGAAGTGCTACTACTACAAAGAATGCCATCATGCTAGTATTTTTTGTTTGTTTTTTTGTTTTGGAATTCTAAGACACTCTTTTTTTCTTTCTTTTTTTTTTCCTGAGGCAATTGGGGTTAAGTGGCTTGCTCAGGGTCACACAGCTAGGAAGTATTAAGTATCTGAGGTCGAATTTGAACTCAAGTCCTCCTGCCTTCAGGGCTGGTGCTCTATGCACTGAGCCACCTAGCTGCCCTGACAATCTCTTTCAAATTATATATGTGAAGATAGATTTCCATAGCACCCTTTCTTCCACTTTCTGGTACTACTTGTGAAAAAAAAGAGGAAGAAGGAGAAAAAGAGAAAAAGAGAGAGAAAGAGAGAAAGGGAGAGGGAGAAGAGAAATCACATTTCTAGTCTTTTGCATTTGGAAAATAAAAAAAAAAATTTTTGCATTTGGAAAAAAAAAAATTGGAACTTCTGTATGCTTTATCAACCCACTGTTAATTCCCAGAAAACGGGATTATATTTTTACAGTTTGATTGGGTTAAAATGTTATTTTGATTCAGATGTAGTTCTGTAAACCAAATTAACCAAAATCAAGACAGTTTTTCATATTTTCAGAAAACAACAGTTTCCAAGAAGTAAGAGAACTTTTTTTAATGCATATAGATTTGACCTGGGATCTAGGTATTCTGTTAAGATAAATCATAAGACTGGTTAATAAGAATTTAGCCACCTTAGCTAATTTAAAACCAAAACAGAGGTATCCAAACTACAAAATAATTAAGAATATAACAGGAAAGAGTATGATTATCTAGCTGGAGAGGACTCTGTGAGAAAAGCATGATAAAAATATGAACAAGATGTACTTGTTCACATTGTACATATAGTACTGATGGATGGTATAGTAGAGGGAAAAAATGAACCTTGAAGATTTGTGGTGGGAATCTTTTATGAAGCTTCTTTGTGGAAAAATAGATCCTCAAAAAATAAACCTGCTTATTTCTAATAATGTACACAATAAGTTTGTTAGCCTGACCCATATAAAAGTGTTCTGATACTTATCAAGATTCAGGATACAGACATATTTGTTGAGTTAGTATTTCTAGTGAAACAATACTAATGCATGAGGTAATATTTCAATGAAGTGGCATTTTGATGTACTAAGAAAAAAAGTCTTTCATCCCCTCACTTCAGAGGAAAAACAAAGTAATTAAATTAATTTAGATCCTACTAAAATTCTGCCGTCTGAGTTTCAGATGCAAATTCAACTGCAAGTTTAAGATAAATTCTATAAAGGAACTTGTAAGGAAAATTAAAAGCTTACTTCAATTAAATCCTATTTTTTAAAGACTGAATTAATAATTGTGATTTCATTCATTGCATACATGCAAAGAACTCTGTCAGGTGTTGGGTATACCATACAAAAATGTGACCATACTTTCTTTAATAAGTTTACATTATGGTGGGGTCTGTAAGATGTTTACAGATAAGTAAATATATGTGGTGGTTGTTTTGTCATTTCAGTTATGTCTGACTCTTTGTGATGCCATTTGGAGTTTTCTTGGTGAAGATACTGGAGTGATTTGCTATTTCCTACTTCAGTCCATTTTACAGATGAGGAAACTGAGGCAAATAGGGTTAAGTGACTTGCCCGTGGTCACATATCTATTATCTGAAGCTAGATTTGAACTCAAAAAGATAATCTCCTTGACTCCAAGCTTGGAGTATGTACAACATAAATGCAGTGATTTGATGCTAGTGCTAAAACTGAGAGAAGCAGGGAAGACTTTCTGAAGGCAATGGCACTTAAACTGAGACTTTAAGGAGTTCAGAGTTTCAAGAAAGATAGATGAGGAGGAAGAGGACTTTGAGAATGGAGAATGATCTCTGAAAAGATGTTGAACAGAAAGAAGTTGATGTATGGGAACAGTAAATGGACCAGTTTAACTGGAGCAATAAAAGAAGGAAGAGTGATATATAATTAACCTGAAAATATAGATTAGAAGCACATTGTGATAGGTTTTAAAAAAAAAAAAACCAGAAGTTATATTTTATCTTAAAGCAATAAGATAGCCCCGAAGCTTGTTGAGTAGGAGAGTGATATATAGTCAGACTTACACTCTTGGAATATGATTTTGGTAGCTATGTGTATAATGGATTAGAGACGGGGAAGAATTAGATGCAGGGAGAACTAAATGGAGACTAATGCATTTATAGAAGGAATAAGGGATAAGAAACATTGAAGAAGTTGAATTAACAAAACTTAACAATTGATTTCATATGGGATGCTGCGAGATTGAAGAGTTGAGGATGACTTCTACTTTGTGAATCTGGATGACAAGAATATGGTGATACCCTTCCACAGAACTAGGGAGATTAAGGAGGAACAGGCTTAGAAGAAAAGTTAATGAGTTCTGTTGTTAACATGTTTTGGGAAAGACTCTGGTTTATCCAAGTAGAGATGGAAGGAAAGTTTTTCTGCTCTCTCCCACTTCTTAAGTCTTCTTTATCTAGTCACTATTATCTTTCCATCTTTATCACTGGTTTCATCTAGGTGACAATGCTGAACTGATATCTAAAGGTATCATATAAAAGAGTCTCATGCAAGTCTGAGTGTAAATTACTTCAGAAATAAGAAAAAAAATTAATGGTTTAGTTACTATTTCAATGTTAGATTCATGAACCAGTTAGACTATATACAGCAATGAGCTCTTAGAGGAAGAAATAATAGAACTTTGTGAGATGCTTTACAAACTTTGAACATCCTTTATATTATTTAGATTATATTTAATTTATGAGAACAGGTTTGTAGTCAAAAACTTTATTTATTTATTTGTGTGAGTAAAACCTCACAAGGATTCAGAATATAAAATATTAATGCAAAGTATAAACCATTTATATTTTACATGTATTCCCAGTCAATTTGCAGTGTGGAGATATGTATTAATGAATTTTTCCTGTAAATTAGAGCACAAAAATCAGTCAACTCTAACTACTGTGCCTATGGGCTTATCTCTGGGCATCAACTGCATAAATGGTACCAATGTTATACAACTAGTAGAGTAAGATTTAATTATCATAATTCTCATTTTTAGAAATAGTAAAGTAGGTGTGCTGTGTATACTGTGACCAATATTTACTGTGAAATTTTCTTTTCCTTTAGATTTAAGAATATTGCTATCTAATTTTGGAGAGGATTGCGTTATTGTGTGGCCATTCAACAAAACCTTATTAATTGTTGCTAACTTTGTATCTGAGTGTCTAAAATACAAACCTGACTCTATATAATGATATTATAAATTATATCAAGGAATTTATGGATGATCTTGCATAATTACCTAGCAAAGTAAAACTTCACAAAAAGTTATTTAAGATAGCATCTCAATCTTATTTCCTAAAGACATATAATTCTAATTATATTCATCCTAGATAATTAGAGAAATTTCAAGTTATCTGACAAGTTAATTTTAGTATATTATTTCCTTGGCTAGCTCAGTTGGTTATATAGGAATTAAGAATTCAATCCCCATGTACATCATTTTAAATCAAATGATCTGTGTTCAAATTCTGTCTCTGTCATTTACTACTTTCTAGACAGGTCAGTTAACATCTTTTGATCTGTTTATCTATAAAATGATGGAATTAAATCAGATAGTTTGATCTTGCACTTCTCTATATTTCCAAGATTCTTTGTTCTGTTTCGGAAGTGTATGTATATACATACTAAATATTTCCACTCAGATTTTTTTCCCATTAATCTTCAGGTTGTTCAAGTGAAGAGCTTATAAAACAATGCAAATATATTACCCATACTAGAAAAGATAGTTTAAAATGCATGACCTGCTAATGATAGGTGAATACCTTTAATTTACATGAGTCAGATTATTATTATTATTATTAAGGGTATTATTATTTGTAATGATAATGTTCATAATTATTTGAATTGTATTTGTGTTTTTGACCAAGTAAGTCTAGTAGAACAGTCCAAAGTATTCATATACAATTCAATTCAATTTGAATCTCCAGATCCTGTCCTGAGGACTTGGACTTTGGGCAAATTTTCACTATTTAAAGCTAAACTTGGATATACCAGACTGTTTTCTGGCTTCTTCCTGCTATATAAATGCCAATAAATTGTCTTGCCACTCTACCTGCCATTCTTATAGCTTTCCAGATCAGATTACACCTTCCTAGCTGACAATTCCTTATATTTTTGATCTTCCCCTTTAAAATTACTGTCTTTGTATCTATATTTCCAGATAGTAAATTCTTAATAAATATTCCTTTTTATTCATTCACATATCTCAACAAATAGTTATTAAATATCCTTGTATTTGTTTTATACTAGGGATATAAAAGCAAAAGAAAACTGTTCTGGTCTCTTAGAAACTTCCAGGGGAAATAAGTAAATAAATGCAAAGTTCATACAGGTAAAGTAATATAAAGTAATTTTATTAGTGAAAAAGTACTAAAACTGAGGACTACAGCTAAGAATAAGCTATCCTTCTAAAATGAGCATTATCTTTCAGGAAAGAAGATGGACATTCAATGATATAGGCGAATTTCACCTTTTTCTAATGAAAAGACCAGACCTGAACAAAAAAAATTAATCTCTAAAGACAGAACTCAAGAGAAGCAGAAAAAGGTAAAAAGGAAAAAAAAAACTCTGGAGAACCATAGTTTTGTTTTGGGTATATGTAGAGAATATGGGTATAATTTGATCTTATTACGATAATATGAAAAAGAAATTAGAGATAGAAAAGGGATCATACTGAAAGAAGAGGAAAAAGGAGGTAAAATAAGAAAAATTACATCTCAAGAAGAGGCAAAAAAGAACCTATTATAATGGAGGGAGAGAAAGAAGGGGGATGAGCACTGTGTGAATCTTACTCTCATCAGATTTGGTTCTAAGAGAGAATATCAATCATATTTGGTATTATAAAGAAACTTGCCTCACTTTTATAGGGAAGTAGGAGGCATAGGAGGAAAAGAAAGGGAAAGAATAATAGAAGGAAAAACAGAAGAATTAGGGGAAAGGTGTAAAAAAGGGGGAGGACTGTTTGAGGAAGGTCATCAACAAAACAAAATACTGGGAAGGAGGAAAGAGGAAAAGGAAGGAGAAAAACATAACTTTGGGTAAATATGATGGCAGGAAATACAGAATTAGTTATTTTAACTGTGAATATGAATGGGATGAACTCTCCCATAAAATGGAAGCAGATAGCAGACTAGATTAAAAGCCAGAATCCTACATTATGTTGTTTACAAGAAACAAATTTAAAGCATGATACATACAGAGTGAAGGCAAAGGGTTGGAGGAGAATCTATTATGCTTCAGGTGAACAAAAGAAAAGCAGGGGTAGCATCTCAGATCAAGTAAAAGCAAAGATAGATCTAATTAAAAGAGAGAAGGAAGGAAACGATATCTTACTAAAGGGTACCATAGATAATGAAGCAATACCGATACTAAACATACATGCACCAAGTGGTATAGCATGGAAATTCCTAGAAGAAAAGTTCAGAGAGATGCAAGAAGAAATAGACAGCAAAACTATACTGGTGGGGGATCTCAACCTTGCTCTCACAGAACTATAATTAAAACCACAAAATAAATAAGAGAGAAGTTAAGGAGGTAAACAAAATATTAGAAAAGTTAGGTATGATAGATCTTTGGAGAAAATTGAATGGAGACAGAAAGGAGTTTACTTTTCCCTCAGGGGTTTATGGAACTTAGACAAAAATTGAACACATGTTAGGACATAAAAACCTCAAAATCAAATTCAGAAAGAAACAATTACTTGGAAAGAACAATTAATTCCAATATTATATAAATTATTTCAAAAAATAGGAAACAAAGGACTCCTAAAAAATTCCTTTTATGGCAAATATATGGTACTGATACATAAACCAGGTAGAACAACCAGGTAGAAAGAAAATTATAGACCTATCTCCCTAATGAATATTGATGCAAAAATCTTAACTAAAATATTAGCAAAGAGATTACAGAAAATCGTCCCCAGGAAAATACACCATGACCAAGTATGATTTATACCAGAAATGCAGGGATGGTTCAATATTAGGAAAAAATATTACCATAATTGACTATATCTATAACCAAATGAACAAAAAAACTGATGATTATCTCAATAGATGCAGCATCATATGTAATGGGGATAAATTGAAACCATTCACAATAAGATCAAGGGTGAAACAAGGTTGCTCACTATCACCATTACTATTCAATATTGTATTAGAAATGCTAGCTTTGGCAATAAGAGAAGAAAAAGAGATTAAAGGAATTAGAGTAGATCATGAGGAAACCAAATTATCACTCTTTGCGGATGATATGATGATATACTTTGAGAGCCCTAGAGAATCAATTAAAAACTATTAGAAATAATACACAACTTTAGCAAAGTTGCAGAATACAAAATTATTGCACATAAATCATCAGTGTTTTTATACATCACTAACAAAATCCAACAGCAAGAGATACAAAGAGAAATTCCATTCAAAATAATTATCGATAGTATAAAATATTTCAGAATCTATCTGCCAAGGGAAAGTCAAGAACTATATGAGAAAAAGTACAAAATACTTTCCACACAAATAAAGTAAGATCTAAACAATTGGAAAAATATCAAATGCTCTTGGATAGGTCAAGTGAATATAATAAAGATGACAATACCACCTACACTAATCTATTTACTAGTGTTATACCAAACAAAATCCCAAGAAATCATTTTAGTGACCTAGAAAAAATAACAACAAAATTCATCAGGAATAACAAAAGGTCAAGAATTTTAAGGAAATTAATGAGATATTGGGTCAGCTAGGTGGTGCAGTGGATAGAGCACTAGCCATGAAGTCAGGAGGACCTGAGTTCAAATCTGGACTCAGACACTTAACATTCCCTAGCTGTGTGACCCTGGGCAAGTCACTTAACCCCAATTGCCTCAGCAAAAAAAGAAAATTAATGAGAAAAAAATGCAAATGAAGGTGGCCTAGCTGTACCTGATCTAAAATTATATTATAAAGCAGTGTTCACCAAAACCATTTGGTACTGCCTAAGGAACAGAGTAGTTAGTTGATGGGTGGAATAGGTTAGGTTCACAAGACAAAATAGTTAATGACTATAGCAATCTAGAATTTGATAAACCCAAAGACCCAAACTTTTGGGATAAGAATTCACTATTTGACAAAAACTGCTGGCAAAATTGGAAACTAATATGGAAGAAACTAGGCATTGACTTACACCTAACACTTTTTACCAAGATAAGATCAAAATTGGTTCACGATCTAAACATAAGGAATGATAATATAAACAAATTAGAAGAACATAGGATAATTTACCTCTCAGACGTGTGTAGGAGGAAAGAATTTGTGACCAAAGGAGAACTAGAGATCATTATCAATCACAAAATAGATAATTTTGATTATATCAATTTAAAAAGTTTTTGTAGAAACAAAACTAATGCAGATAAGATTAGAAGGGAAGCAATAAATTGGGAAAACATTTTTACATTCAAAAGTTCTGATAAAGGCCTCATTTTAAAAATATATAGAAAATTAACTTAAATTTATAAGAATTCAAGCCATTCTCCAATAGAAAATTTGATAAATCGATAAATCTGGGCAGAAAGGCCCAAGTGGGGAATATAATGGGAAGTTCAGCCAAAATACAGCAGCATTGGCTACTATGTCCTATTTCAGAAGGCCAATTGATCAGCAGACTAGCTGTGAGACCTCAAACACAAATAGTGAGGCCCTAAACTCCAGCATAACAGATTTTCATCCCACCCTACAGAGGGGAGAAGATTGTAGCATTGCGGACCCCAGGGCAGTGAGAAGCCCCTGTTGCTCTATAGAAGACACTAGGAACAATTTACTCCAAAGCCCTAGGAGCAGATCACAATCTTTAAAAATGAGCAAAAAAGTAAAAAAGATCTTTGAGTATACAAAGCCATTATGGAAATAAGGAAGAACAGAACTCAAACTCTCCATACACTAAAAGTAAAACACCTCCTGAAGGAGCCTCAAAGAGTGATATTAACTGGTCTCCAAATCAAAAGGTTCTTTGGAAAAAATTTAAAAAGAATCTTTGATGAGAGTTAGAATAAAAATGGAGAAAAGAAATAAGGGCTTTGCAGAAGAATTTGGAAAAGGAAACACAGAAATTGAAGAAAACCATTTCTTCCTTCTTCCCCCCCTTTTTGGGGTAAGAAAACAACTTCTTAAAATGGATTTGGTGAAATGGAAAAACAATATACTGCAGAACACAACTTCTTTTTTTTATTTTCTTTTTTTTCTTTTTTCTATTAAAGCTTTTTATTTGTATAACATATGTATGGGTAGTTCCCCAACATTGATCTTTACAAAGCTTTCCATTACAAATTTTACCCCCAGTCCCCTCCCCTCCCCTTGATGGCAGGAAGTCCACTACATGTTAATAATGTTGAAATGTTTGAGAAGTTATGCAGGAAAAATCCTATCTACAAGAAAAAAAAAGAATCCGAGAAAGACAACACAATGCAAGCAAATGTCAATAGAGATCATGAAAATGTTACATTGTGGTCCATATTTCATTTCCCTCTCTCTGGGTTTATATGGTTGTCTTCAGTGAACAATTGGAACTGGTTTGAGACAATTCTTTGTTGCAGAGAGCCATGTCCATCAGAATTGATCATCATGTAATACTGTTGTTGCTGTGTATGATGATCTCCTGGTTCTGCTCGTTTCACTCAGCATCAGTTCATGCAAGTCCCTCCAGGCCTCTCTGAAATCATCCTGCTGGTCGTTTCTTACAGAGCAATAATATTCCATAACATTCATATACCATAATTTATTCAGCCACTCTCTAATTGATGGGCATCCCTTCAGTTTCCAGTTTCTAGCCACTACAAAAAGGGCTGCCACAAACATTCTTGCACATGTGGGTCCCTTTCCCTCCTCTAAGATCTCTTTGGGATATAGGCCCAGTAGAAACACTGCTGGGTCAAAGGGTATGCACAGTTTGACAGCTTTTTGAGCATAGCTCCAAATTGCTCTCCAGAATGGTTGGATCTGTTCACAGTTCCACCAACAATGTATTAGTGTCCCAGTTTTCCCACATCCCCTCCAACATTCATTGTTATCTTTTCCTGTAATTTTAGCCAATCTGACAGGTGTGTAGTGGTATCTCAGAGTTGTCTTAATTTGCATGAGAACACAACTTCTTAAAACAGATTTGGCACAACAAAAAGAAAACAATTCCTTGAAAAATAAAATTGGTGAAATGGAAAAAGAGTACAACTCCTTAAAAAATAGAATTGGTGAAAGGGAAAAAAAAAGTCCAATGAACAAAATAATTTAAAAAGCAAACTGGTCAAATGCAAAATTAAGTAAAAAAGCTAATTGAAGGAAATAATTCCCTAAAAATTAGAAATGGGTAAATAGAAGTGAATGATTCTATGAGACATCAAAAAGCATTCAAACAAAACAAAATTTAAAAAAAAGAAAAGAAAATATAGAACACCTAATTGAAAAAAACAACTGACCTGGAAACTAGATCCAGTAGGGACAATATAAAAATTAAAAATTATTGGACTAAAAATCATGATGATATCATGATATCCTGGAATCAGAGGGTAAAATAGCCATTAAAAGAATCCATGGATCACTGTTTAAGACTCCAAAATGAAATCCCTAAGGAATAATGTAGCTAAATTCCAGAATTATCAGCTCAGGGAGAAAATACTGGAAGCAGGCAGAAAGAAACAATTCAAACATCAAGAAGAGTCAATCAGAATTACCCAGGACCTAGCAGCTTCCATTTTAAAAAGATCAAAATTTAAAGGATGTTTTGGAGGGCAAAGAAGCTTGGATTGAAACCAACAATCAACTACCGAGCAAAACTAAGCACCACTTTACAAGGAAAAAGATGGATATTCAATAAAATGGGGGATTTTCAATTATTTTTGATGAAAAAACCAGAACAGAACAGAAAATTTCATCTTTAAATATTGAACTCAAGAGAAGCATAAGAAGGTAAAAAGAGAAGAAAAAAATCTATGTTTTTTAAAGGTTAGAATGTTTACGTCCCTATATGGGAAGATGATATGTGTAACTCTTGAGAACTATATGTTTATTGGTGCATACTTAGAGTGTTTATGTACAATTTGATTTTAATGTGATGATCTTATAAAGAGGAAACTAGGGGTGATAAAGGGATTGCATTGGAAGAAAAGGAAAGGGGGTAAATTGGGAGTAAATTATATCACCTGAAGAGGCAAAAAAGATCTATTCTAGTTGAGGGAAAGAAGGGAAAGGAGTGATCATTGTTTCAAACTCAATCTCATTAGATTTAGCTCAAAGATGGAATATCATACACACTTAGTTTGGTATAGAAAGTTGTCTCTTCCTATAGGAAAGTAGGAGGGAAAAGGAAAGGGGTAGTAATTTTAAATGTGAATATGAATGTGATGAACTCTTCCATAAAATGGAAGTGAATAGCAGGCTGAATTAAAGTCAGAATCCTACAATATATTGTTTACAAGAAACACAATTGAAGTAGAAAGATACATACAGAGTAATAGTAAAGGCCTGGAGCAGAATCTATTATGCTTCAGTTGAAGTAAAAAAGAAAAAAAAAAAAAAGCAGGGATAGCAATCCCAAGTTCAAATCAAGCAAAACCAAAAATAGATCTAATTAAAAGAGATAAAAAGTAAAGGGTAAAAAATGCTAAAGGTTTCTATAGATAATGAAGTAGTATCAATACTGAACATAAATGCACCAAGTGATATAGAATTCAAATTCCTAGAGAAGAAGTTAAGAGAATTGCAAGAAAAAATAGGCAGCAAAATCATACTGTGGGAGATCTCAACTTCCTTTTATCTGAACTAGATAAATTGAACCACAAAATAATGAATAAGTTAAGAAAGTATATAGAGTTTTAGAAAAGTTAGGTGTGATAGATCTTTGAAAAAAATTGAATGGGGATAGAAGAGAATCTACTTTTTTCTTGACATGGAATCTATATAAAAAGTCACTATATATTAGGGCATAAAAGCCTCACAATCAAATGCAAAAAGACAGAAATAGTTAATTACATGTAATAAAGGGCCAGAGAAAAATAGACCAAAAATTAATTGAAAACTAAATTATCTAATCCTAAAGAATGAGTGGGGGAAACAATAAATCATAGAACTAGGTAGGGCCAGAACAAAGAAAGAAAATTATACACCAATTTCCCTAATGAATATTGATGCAAAAATCTTAAATAAATTATTAGCAAAGAGATTACAGCAATTTATCAGCAGGATAATACACTATAACCAAGTAGGATTTATATCAGGAATGCTGTGCTGATTCAATATATATATATGCACATATATATACATATATATATATAAACAAATTATTAGCATCATTGACTATATCAATAACCAAGCTAACAGAAACCATATGATTATATATAAATAGATGCAGAAAAAGTATTTGACAAAATATAATAGCCATTCCTATTAAAAATGGGGATAAACTAGAAGCATTCCCAATAAGATCAGGAGTGAAACAAGATTGTCCATTTTTAACATTATTATTCAATAAGAGAAGAGAAAGAAATTGAAGGAATTAGAGTTGGTAATGAGGAAACAAAATTAACACTCTTTGCACATGATGTGATTGTATACTTAGAGAATTCTAGAGAATCAACTAAAAAAGTACTAGAAACAATAACTTTAGCAAAGTTGCAAAATATAATCATTAGAATTTCTATATTTTACCAACAAAGTCCACCAGGAAGAGATAGAAAGAGGAATTCCATTTAAAATAACTGTGAATAATATAAATTATTTAGAAGTCTACATGCCAAGACAAAGCCAGGAAGTATATGAACATAATTACAAAACACTGTGTACAGAAATAAAGTTACATCTAAACAACTGGAAGAATATCAAATGCTCTTGATGCCAATATGCTTATAGGTAGGCCAAGTTAATATAATAAATATAACAATTCTACCTAAATTTATTCAATGCCTTACCTACTTATTTAATGCCATACCAATCAGTCTGCCAAGAAATTTCTTTATAGAGCTAAAAAAATAATAAAATTCATCTAGAAGAAGAAGGCTCAAAAATTTCAAGGGAATTAATGGAAAAAAATGCAAAGGAAGGTGGCTTACTGTATCAAACCTAAAACTATATTTTAAAGCAGCGATCATCAAAACCATTTAGTACTAGATAAAAAATAGAGTAGTGAATCAGTGGATTAGATTAAATTCATAAGACACAATAGTCAATGACCATTGTAATCTAATACTTGTTAAACCCAGGGACTCCAGCATCTGGGACAAGAACTTACTATTTGACAAAAATTGCTGGGACAACTGGAAAATAGTATGGCAGAAACTAGGCATTGACCAGAACCTAATACTCTATATCAAGATAGGGTCTAAATGGATTTATGATGATACTATAAACAAATTAGGAGAACAAGCGAAAGTCTGCCTCTCAGATCTGTGGAGAAGGAAGGGATTTATGGCCAAAGAAGAATGAAAGAACATTATGAAGTACAAAATTGTTCATAGCAACCCTTTTTGTAATGGAAAGGAAACTGAATGGATGCCCATCAGTTGGAGAATGGCTGAATAAGTTATAGTATGTGAACATAATGGAATATTATTGTTCTATAAGAAATGATCAGTAGGATGGTTTCAGAAAGGCCTGGAGGAACTTAGGTGAACTGATACTAAGTGAAATGAGTAGAACCAAGAGAACACTGTACACAACAACAACAACATTATGTGATAATCAACTATGATGGATTTGGCGTTTTCAACAATGAGGTGATTCAGGCCAATTCCAATAGACTTGTGATGGAGAGAACCATCTGCATCTAAAGAGAGGACTAGGGGGACTGAATGTGGATCACAACATAGTGTCTTCACTATTTTTGTTGTTGCTGTTTGCTTGCTTGTTTTTTTCTTTCTTGTTTTTTTCTCTTTCGAACTATCTTTTCTTCTACAATATGGAAATATGTTTAGAAGAATTGCAAACATTTAACCTATATTGGATTGCTTGCTGACTAGGGAGGGAGGAAGTGGGGAGTGAGGGAGAAAAATTTAGAATGAAAGATTTTACAAGGGTGAATGTTGAAATCTATCTTTGCATGCGTTTTGAAAAATAAAAAAAAAAAACTACTAGTATAAAAAAGATTTTTAAAGTGTTAAAAATGTTACAATAAAGTACTTGGAAAGGACAACAAATAAACTTGGTATTGAATGTTAAAAAAAAAGACATTGTAGTCAACATATTTCACTGTCTCGAAGTAGTTTTGTTTATGTTTATGAAGCTAATTGAGGCTCTTCAGATTCTTTATTGTAATGCTGAATTAGACCAGTGTTTTGTTGGCCTATGCCTAACATATATTCTAAGAGTCGTAAGAATCCTTTGACCTTAGCAATGGTGCATTTTAATAGGCTATCCAATAAGTAATAAAGTGATTTCTTCTAAAAACAGGCCAATATATTTTGTCTATCATACAAAAGTAAAATATACATGGAATGTTTTGAGGAAATTTTAGCTTGAAGACAAATATATAAATTCAGGAAAGAGTTGGGAGGGATGATGAAAAGAGAAGGAATAAGAGTGGAATTTATTAATCATTTTACCAAAGGCAGAAGGTGGATCAAACATTTTGGCCACTAAATGAAGGGGTCAGTACTTTGAATTTTTATGAGACTTTTCTATTGTGTATTTATTTCCTTATGCTTCTTAAATCCTCCCTGAGTAATGCGTAAAAGACAGAGGTGAAAAAGGGAGAAGGGACTTTCTCTCACTTTTATTTAAATCTACTTTCCTTGACTCTGAGTTTAGTTGTTTTTCCATAGTATTTATTCCACTGGTTACTTTAGGTGCCTCATTACACTAATAGAAAGTCTTAATTCTGTTGTTGTTGTTGTTTTTAGTCCTTAATTATTCTTTTCTTCCTACTGTGTTTACTTATTTTCAACTTATTCAAATATTAGAATTATTTTAGTTAGGAGGGACATTAGATAAACTGAATCCAACACTTAGATGAGGAAACAGACCTTGAGAAGTTCAAGTGGCTTTACCATGATCATGCAGATGATAAGGCATAATACAAAATTTGAAAACAGGCTTTTCTGATTAAAAGTTCAGTGTCCTATACATTGAACACTCTCTTAGATAAGTTATTTTATCATTTATTGAACTATTATTTATTTTTTATATTTATTATTTATTGAACTAAATACTTGCTAATTGTTTTATTGACTGATATTATTGCTATGGCATATCAAGTCTACAATATTCATTTAACAGAGCATCACTTCATAGAGTACAAACATAAAGTTAAAAATCTATTTAAAAGATGGCATCAATGAATTTTATAATAGGTTTTGTTCCCCCCATTTCTTTTTAATATTGGAGTTAAGTTAAGATATGAATGTATTATTTTAGCTTGGAAATAGCTTCTATGGAAAGATTTCCACATTATTACCTCACTTATTGATTTGGTGCAGCTTTACATCATTTTGAAGTATGAAATGCTTTCAAATTTCCTAACTAGTTCACCAAAAGTAGTGGGTTGGAGGAAAAACCTTCATTTATGTCATGGCTAGTGACAATGTATTTACTGAAATACTGTCCTTGTTTCATCTGTGTGAACAGCTAAGCTAATACTAACAAAACCTCAAGTAAGTCAGGATACTGTTTTCTAGAATTTTTATGATCCAAATGCATATGACCAAAGAATATAGAAAAGAAGGAACAATTGTTAGACATCTCATATATTTAGAAAACAGGAGCAGAATTGGAAAATGAACAAAAAAATCCATTTTTCCATTGTTTGCTTTTACCCCCGAACTATCTATTACTACAAGTTGATTTGTATCTTTAGGTTGCTTGTAGATAATTTATTGAGAGGTGCAGATAAAACAATACTTTTCTAGCAGAGTTAATGAAGCAATAGAAATGCAGTCTGTCTATGAATATACTAACTAGAACTTTGGGTCATGGGTATTTTTGCCAAAATAATCATGACAACATTTATTCTGATTTCTATCCAAGCAAATATTAATATCAAACCACTCCTCTCCCATCATAATGTGTTGAAATAGATCACATCTAAACAATTTCCTTTCTGCCATTTGCTAATTTCTAATACACATGAGAATGTATTATCTTCTTACTTGGTGAAAGCATACTTTTTTGACTTACAGGAAAAGCAGCTTGAAACACTTTTTCCACCTCACCCTTCTCAAACAATTTATATGTAAATAAACAGAATAAAGACAGACTCTAAGTTGCCAAAGTTAAATGACAATCAGTCCTCAAGGGCCAGCAAATATTCCCCAGGACTCTAACTGTTTGATAAAACAAAGGATTTTTGTGGTACTAGATATAGAGCTTTCTCTTATCTTTTTACAAATATAAAATTAAAACGTGCTTTTTTGGAGGGAGAGATTTCCAGTTGTACATAAGAATGTTATTAATTTTCCCATTTTGGCAAAACTGAGCAACACATTTCCCTCATTCTGAATAGCTCAATTTGTATTAGCTATACAATTTAACATAAAAGGAAATGACACTAAAGATTCTTATGTCTCTGCTTACATATAAATGCACAGATACACTACCTAAATTAAATAGGATCCATATGTATATTAAAAGAAAAGTGTCACTTTGAGTGTTGTGGAAAAAAAATGCAATTCTGAAATTACTGTTGGAAATGGAAACAATTTTTATGCTAAGACATATTCCAGTAAAGGAAACAGACATATTTATTTGGTTTGATTTTTAATTTCTAAACACCTAATCTGGCAAAAAAAGATCATGTATTACTGAGTTTGTTAATTTTATAATGATCAAAGTAGCAATATTTAATTTTGATTTACACATTGCTTTTTCTTCTTTATCATTTCATCAAATTTAGAAAGCTCATGTTAATGCCCTTAGAAAACTATTCTGGTAGATAATTAATAGAAAAATTTTAACCTTTATCTATTTGTGTCAGAGATGAATTTTAAGATTTGTTTTTACCTAGGGTTCCATGATGTCTTATTTTTTTTTCCTCAGGGCTGTTTAATATTCATTTAAATTATTGAGTTATTAATTTATTGGGTTTTAGTACAATTATACACACATACAGTCTTAATTATTTAAGTCTCAGAGAAGTTAACTGGCTTACTGAAGTTAGGTCATTTGGCTAATATTAGATATTAATATAATATATAATAAAATATCTCTAATATTGGTAATATTAGAGATAGGTTGAAATCTGACCGCCCTGACCCCAAGTATAGCACTAATTACTTCACTTGTCTAGCCTACAATACAAAAGTCCCAAAGTATTGGAACATAGAAGTTCAAACTAACCAAGGCTAGCAAAGGAAAACAAAGAAATAAAAAATATTTTAAGTTATAGTAAGAGCATAAAAAATGGAGTTCAACCAAAGTGAGAAGGCTGAACTAGTCTGCTCTTATTTTTCTCCTGTCTTCTCTTTCAAAAATAATGATTGGGAAGGTGGGGCCAGTATGAACAAGAAAAAGAAACTTGAGATAAAGAGAGGGTCAGGCAGCATCTACCTGCTTCCAATGAGTTCAATTCACAATTTTCAGGCAAACTATAACCTTGAATATTGAAAGAACTGGAAGCTGTAATTGTTCACCTATTTTTAGTGATCTCTAAAAGATCTTAGAAAATGGGATAGATATCTCAGTTCTGAAAAATAAAATGCTCCAATTTTTTCTTCTTTTTTAAAATAATATTTTATTTTTCCAAATAAAAGCAAAAATAGTTTTCAACATTCACCCTTGCAAAACCTTGTGTTCCAAAGTTTTTCTCTCTTCCATTCTTCCACCCCCTTCCTTAGAGGGCAAGTAATTCAATGTTTTTTAAACATGTGCAATTCTTCTATACATATTTCAATAATTATCATGCTGCACAAGAAAAAAAAATCAGATCAAAAAGGAAAAAAAAGAGAAAGAAAACTTTTTCAAAATATATGCAAAAATAAGTTTTCAACATTCACCCTTGCAAAACCCATGTTTCAATTTTTTCTCCCTCCCTTCCTTTGACAGCAATTCTTAATCACCACAAAAAGAGCTGCTATAAATATTGTTGTACAAAAAAGCTCTGCTCCCCTCCTCCCTTTAATCTCTTTGGGATGCAGATTTAGTTGTAGTATAAATGTTCCAATTTTTTTAAAAAGGAACAGATGTTGCCAACTTTAGGTCAATGAGCTTAACGCAGTATTAAAAGGGATAATTTTGAACCATAGAATTAGCCATTACTAAAGATGCCATAGCTTCATCAAGAGAAATTCTAACTCATTTACAAATGTATTACATTCTTTAACAAGGTAAGTAGTATGGAAAATCAGGAAATGCTATAGATATGAACTCCTGCAAAGATTTTTACAATCTATCAAACTATGCTTATTGTTGGCACAAAGATAAAGTCTGAGCACTAATATAATTAGGTACATTTGGAATTGGTTGAGCATCCAGATCCAGAGATTAATCATTGATGGAAGAATGCTAGCATAGAGAAAGATAGCTCATGGAATCAACCAAGGCTCTATATTTAGTCCAGTGCTAGTTAACATTTTTCTCAATGACTTGGATAAATACACAATTCTCATCTTCATTAAATTTTTAGATGTCATGGGAATTGAAATTTCTAACACACTGGATGGTAGCAATCTAGAATGATTTTCATAGAGTATAAAAATGGGTCATCAGATAGGATGGCATTTGATAGGGATAAATGTTGAACTCTACATATGAATTAAAAAAAAACAATTTCACAAACACCAGATGGGGGAGACAATTTTAGAAAACACTTTCTATGAAAAAGATATGGGAAATAGTAATAAATATCAGAATAAATAAATATATTTAAAAATAAAATAAATACATGTATTTATATATGTATCTATCAGTTGTCTATATATCTTAGATACCAAACCCTTATCAAAGATATTTGATACAAAGATTTTTTTCCCCCATTTGACCACTGCCCTATTTATCCTTGATATATTAATTTTGGTGGTTTAGAAGCTTTTCAGTTTCACTTCACAAATCTTCTGTTTTATCTTTTATAATTATCTCTATACTTTGCTTAAGAATATATCTTTTATCATAGCTGCAAAAGGTATATAGTCTGATTGAGTTCTAAATTTTTTATAGTATGATCTTCTATATTAAGATTATACATATGATTTGAATTTGTCAGGAAATACACTGCTTTTCAATTTCCCTATAAGTTTTAAAAAAATCAAATAGTTCTTTCTTAAGTGATTTCTGCTACTGATATTCAATGTTAGTGTTTTTATTACTGTGAACTTTTGTTAGTATTTTGGTACTGTAGTCATAGTCTATAGAAATTATTGTATAGGCTTGTCTGAAGTAGTTTTATAGTAATGAAGGATTATAATATTAAAAATCTGCTAATGTCTTGTATGGTTTTTTTTTTTTTGTTTGTTTTTTGTTTGCTTTTTGCTGAGGCAATTGGGGTTAAGTGACTTGCCCGGGGTCACACAGCCAGGAAATGTCTGAAACCAGATTTGAACTCAGGTCCTCCTGACTTCAGAGCTGGTACTCTATCCACTGCGCCACCTAACTGCCTCTTGTATATTTTGATAATAAACACAACATCCATAAATCCATTCATCCTTGTGTTCAAAGTGCTACTCTAAATGCTTTAGAGCATGCTTTTATAAGAAGTAAAGTTCAAATCTTGTTTAAAAATTAACATAGAATTTCATTGAATGATTTTTGATAGTTTGAAATTAAAACATAAACCATTAGTTGATCAAAGAGACAATTATCTTTTTGGTTTTAAAATAGACAGAATAATATAAGAATTTGTTATCATTTTCCTAACTCTTGATGTTGTAAAAATATGCAACATAAGCAAACACATGCATATATTGTACAGTGTTTTTAAACCTTCTACTTTAAAACTTTTATTTACACTAGATAAGTATAGATCACTTATCTACAAAGTGATATTTTGCTAGATTTTATGATGAACTATAATAATAATAATAGTATCTAAAGTATAACACTTTAGAGTTGCAAAGAATTTTATATGCATTATCTTATATTATTTTACATACATTATCATGTGCATGGCACTCAAGGAACTTCTCTTTAGTACTAATATAGTAACAGAGTCAGAATGGTAAAATAGAGAACAGACCTGGAAACCAGGAAAACCTGGATTCAAATGTTTTCTCTGACTGATACTTGCTACTCAACCACAGGCAAGTCATTGAGAGCTTTAGAAAAATCTCTAAGACTTTAAGTTGCAGAGAAGGTACTGACCTTCATTTGTAGAATTTCCTATAAGAATGAAATCATAACTCTAATGACTATTCCAACAAAACAAAATAAAGATTTAAATCAGAATAATGCAGTAAAAGCTTGCCATTCCTATGTTCCTCTCCAAATGATAACTGGACTACTAATTAGATTTCACTCTGCAGATGACAAAGTTGCTATAAAGATAATTCCAAGGGGCATAGTAACTGGGATGTTTTCCTCTCCCTCCTCATTCCCACAGAAGTTTCTGAAGATGTCAATGCTAATCTCATTAATGAGTAATATCACAATTTTAGCTGATAAATTATTAATATAATACAATATAGAACATGTGTAAGCAAAATAATCTTCATCCAATCCAACCACTCTCATCAGCTCTGTACATAATTCTTGTTACAGTTTGGTTATTGCTTTTCTCTATAATTCTCTATAATTCTAAAGGATGAAAATATTTTTCATTTGTCATGGTAACGTGCTATGAATTGAAAATAAGAACAGCTGCAAGATTCCATAATGCTGATAAGAGTTGTTGTTGTTGTTGTTATTGTTGTTGGTAAAGATTCAAATACATTTTTTTGGTTGTTAGAAGTTTTTCACTTATCTAAAATTAATTCCAGAATCTAATTCTAGGATACTAAAACTTAGATAAGATATAAGTGAAGAGAAAAACAGTAGTAAAGAAATCTTAAATGCAGTTCTTCTACACTCTCACATTTTGCCATTGATTCCTTTTCAGAATTGCATGCAACCAAAGCATTCTCAGGCCCACCCAAAACACTCATATTCTGCATGTAAAATATTCTGATGTCTTCCTTTTCTAACACTACACTTAGGGATTCCATCTTGACTGGCGCCTTGGGTAGCTAAAAAGATTATTTTATCCTGAGAATGTTTCCATATTTTTAGATTCTTCTCTGAGTCTTGACTTATCATTAAGAAATCAGGTATATGGCAGAATCACATTCATTTACTTCAATTATTTGAGAATCCTTGATTTTATCTATAAGTCATCTCCCTCTATAAATTGAGATTAGCATCTATTTATACTACTTGTTCTTGCTGTGGTAAAAAGTATTCATTAGTTAAGGCATCCAAGCATTAGAAACAAATTTATCAATCAGCAGATACCTTATTTTACATATTACAGATGAAATTGAAGTACAAAAAAATTAATTGACATACCCAAAGTCACCAAGTTTGGTTCAGTGGCAGAGCTCATATAAAAACACATGCCTCAGCTAGTCAAAATTTTGAGGATGAACTTCTTCATACTAAGTTTAGGTGATTATTAGATGACAGTCAACCGATAAACATTACTTAATGCCCTAGACACTGGATACTAGGGATACAAAGAAAAGGAAAAGGAAAAAAACCCAAACAATTTTTCCTCTATCCCCAATCTAATGAGGATGACAACATGCAAACAAATATGTATAAACAAATACATTCACATGTGTGTATGTATGTATTTTTTTTTTGATAAATGGAAAATCCTCGGTAGAGGGAAGGTATTTGGATTAAGTGGTGATTGGGAAAGGCTTCCTATAGAAAAGAGGATTTTCATTGTAACTTGAAAAACTAGTTAAGTCAGGAAGCAGAAATGTGGAAGGAGAGCAATCCAGCCATGAGAGACAGTCACTAATAATGCCCAGTTCCAAGAGATGGATTGATATATTTGAGGAATACCAGGAGGTTATTCTTCTTGATTTGAAAAGAAAATGTTGGAGGTTGTAGAGCATAAAGTGTAAGAAGACTATAAAGTTTGGGGCGGGGGTAGAAGCTGGGGGAAAAAAGGGCTACCATTGCCAAAGAGAGGGTTTTTTATTTGGTCCTGGAGATGAAAGTAAGCCTCTATCATTTAGTGAACACAGAATTACTATTCACATTAGGAAGATCATTTTACCAACTGAGTGAAGAATAGACTATAGTGGGTAGGAATTTGTGGCAAGGAGAGTAAGCAGCAGGTAATTGCTATAGTCTAAATATGAAAAGATAAGGACCTATGCCAGATTGGTGACAATGTACATTATCCTTAAAAAAAATCAAAAAATTTTAGATTTGGCAGAATGTGCCAGAGTTTGTAATATGTTGGCATAGCTTTGGGAGCTATAGGTCACTTAAAAACTATAGTATGAAATTAGAATTGTACCTTATTGGATCTGGAGGAAAGCACAGACAATAGAAAGAAAAAGAAAAGGAAAACCTGCTTATTTGCTTTGAGATTATTACCCGAGTCAAATAGATCATCCTATTGACATAAAATTCTTCCTGAGGGAGTTGCATTATTCTTTTATGTATAGTTTTGTTTATGATATTTGGAATTGTCTAGAGGCTTTAAGATTCAAAAGCAATGTATAGTTGCACAGAACTAATGAAGATCATTTTGATTGCAATCTTCTCTAATTAATGGCAGAAAACAAAGAATACTCATAATAAGGAATGCTCTGGCAAGTGTTATTTCTCCTTTACAGGAGAGAAGAATGGCTAGGACTTAATAAAACCTTCTGGGATTGAATCAATACTAAGCATTCTTTCAAAATCTAAATCATGTGGATTCTTGTAGGTATATATGAAATGGACTTACAATTATATTCAAAAGCATTTATTAAGTTCTTACTATGTACAAAGTGCTTTACTAGGCGTTCTGCATACCAAAATAAAAACAGAAACAGCCTCTACCTTTAGAAACTTGACATTCTATTAACAGTGGGGTTATGTGTAGAAAGATGCAGCATGTACTAAGTTAAATATAATACAATCATTAATAAGATGGATAAAGTACTAGTTGTCAGGAAAATCAGGGAAAAATTCATGTAGGATATCATACATTAGCCCCAAAGAATAGTATATTCCTACATTTATATATAAAATAGTTGATGAAAATGAAAACAATGGACAACTCATAAATGATCTTTATACCCCTGAAATGTTGTACTCATAGTGACCTGGGGAGGTGAAACTACCAATTAAAGATTCCCTTAGCATTTTGTCAGATGGGGTCTAAGGTGGATCGCCCATATTGAATTTTGCTTAATAGTAAATAGGATTATGATAAAATTATAGCATATGAGGAATTTTTAAGAATCTTAGATAAATTTTAAAACAAAGAAGCTCAAGAGTATAAGGGGAAAACAAGTAAACTATTCATTAAGTTTTCATGTGATTCTTTTTTTAAAAAATGCAATCAATATTCTTCTTTCTTCTGGTTATATTCTTTTATAGAGTAATATTGTCCCAAAATAATAGTATGATTTGATTTGACTAAAAGGGCAGACAAACTATTATTGATCAGCACCAGGAATATGTACTTTACTTCTCACCCCAATCAAAGATTTTGAGAAAAAGAACAGAGAATGTATTCAAATACATTGATTAAGCAAAAAATGATCATGTCTACACTTCAGGAAATAGAAAAACACACCCAGAAGCATACATCCTTTTGGATATGAACCCATATACACAAAGATAAAAATGAAAACATACCAATAGCATTTATTCATTTTTTTCTCCCTCTGGGGCCAGCTCCTGAGCTCCTCTTCTTTCTTATCCTCTCCTTTTCTTTTCTCTCCTTTCTCTCTTCTTCCTCCCCTTTTCTCCTCTCTTCCTTCACTTCTCTCTCTTTCCTTCCCCCCATTATTTCTTTCTTTTCTCCTTTGGTTTCTTTTCCCCCTTAATGATATTATATATCCATTCTTATGATTTCCATTATCACCTCTATGCAGGCAAGTCCTCAAATTTATATTTCTACCCGAACCTTACTATAACTCTATAGTCTCACATTTCTAACTACTGGCCAGATATTTTAATCTGGAGATTTCATCAGCATCTCAAATCAACATATCCAAAATTTACCTGTTAATCTTTCAACTTCCTTAAGGGTCCTGCCAATATACAAATTCTCCTGTATGTAGTAGACATCCTTTCTATCCTTTTCTTATACTTTCTCTCCAATTTTTATACTAATATCAGGGAATAAATCCAAGGCTTTTTCCAGCTGTGAGTAGCTCTCCACCTCAGCATTATAATTTCTCCTTAGCATACAGATAATGTAACCTCTATCTTTCAGTCATTGTCACTGAGACAGAGAAGTTAATACAGGAACATGCATAACTCTGAAAAGTGCAAAGAAATGATTCAAACAAAGTGCTGTGAGATTTGAAGAAGAAAACTCTTTTCCTTGCACAGAGCATAGAGGGCAGATAAAGGAAGACATCATGGAGTAGGTAACATGTATTTTGAGCCTTGGGAAATTTTAACTGAGGTAAGAGAAATCATTGGTAACTGATAGGCTAATATTGGTTCCATCTGCATTATGAATATTTTAGTGATCCTGAATTTTAAAGTGATCCCTAATTCCCCATGCCATAATTTTATCAAAAGAGAGATAACTATCATTAAGTTGAGTTCAAGACTATTTTAGAGAATTTTTCTTAAGAAAGGTATTCAATGCAAATTTCTATCTCAGACTTAACCCTTATTAACTTAAACTTCTATAAATTCCATATTGACTACTTGCCCTACCGATTTGATGGTACCACAATCTAAGGCATCAATGATTGAGTGATGCCGTCATGGAAACATGTATTGGGGAATCCTACTCCACAATAGAATGAACTGGTATCCAGTGGTCCTTGTAGCACTTGAATCAACTGATATTGGGTTATAGTAAGTGGAAAGAGATGAATAGCCCCCTGTAGCTGTTGTGTTCAAATCTCTTACAAGCTAGAATTTGAAAGGGAAAAGGTGTATCAGAATATATTTATCAAGTCTTTAGTTCCCATGGACCTAAGATATAGAATCTTTATGGACAAACTCTATAATAGTGCTAACTATGTTATCTTTAACAAATCCTCATAAAATCCCATTACAGATGCATGACTAGGAAAGTTTTACAGCATATAATGTTGTAATCATCTCCTCAGGTGACATCTGGTACCAGTTAGACACATTAATAGGCACAGGAAAGAAAACACCAAAAACTCATTCTACTTTCTGAAAAGTGAGGGATTTCTGGTACTTTCTTTAACCCTGCATTCTTGGTATAAATACCACCTGATCATCATGGTATCCATATTATCACCATATCTTAGTGATATATTGTAGTTTCCTTGGTAGAATTTCATTAACAATTTTGCATCCACATCTATTAAGGAAATAGATCGTTATTTTTCTTTTTCCATTTTGGTTCTTTCTGTTTTAGGTATTAGCACCATATTTGTGTCATAAAAGGAATTTAGTAGGACTCCACCTATTTTCCCAAATAAGTTTATATAGTATTTAAATGTTTGGTAGAAATCACTTGTGAGTCTATTGAGCCTTGGGAATTTTTTCCTAGGGAATTCATTGATGGCTTGTTCAATGTCTTAAGACACATATAAGAAGATCTGTTTATATCTTTTTGGTGTTTAGTCATGGAATCTCCTGACATTTTTTGGTATACTGTACTTCATACACTCATAGAATTCAGAAATGAAAGGAAATTATGTAAAAAACTAGCTTACTAGAAAAACTGAGGCCCAGAGAGTCAAAGGGATTTATTCAAGGTCATATATGTAATAAATAGCAGAAGTAAAATCTAAATTTAGTGCCCATGACTCTAAGTTCCATAATTCATAATTCAGCATGTTCTGATATACCCACCATGGTTATAGTTAGTGCTCTTTTGAAATAACAGAATGTGAGAACTTTAATGGATCTTCGAGATTTAGTGTAACTTCTTCATTTAGTAAAGGAAGGAACTGAGGTCAAAGAAGTTTGATGATTCATTAAGGTCATCTATCACTTAATGGCTTGAAGATACTGCAAAGAGAAAGTTCAAATAAAATAAATTCTTTGAACATAGTTGTTCTTAGGGAATCCTATATATGATCTTTAGTTAGTTTGTCTTATCTATACAATTAAAAAATTCATGACTTTACCTCAAAGTTGATCTTCAGAATTTTAAAATAGATCTTTCATTGTACATGAAGTCTCAAGAACCTAAATATTGAATTGCAAGTCCATTACTACTCACCTCTTTCAATCACTTGCTTAAAAATCCAGCAAGAGGGTGAAATTAAATATATGAAATTAATGTTAGGAAATTGAATAATATTTGTAATGTCTGTAAAATAAAGGCCCATATTTTTATCAACAATATTTTTCTGGTCATACATGACTACAAGTCATGGAAAGTTCTTTCCTTAAAGAATGAAAGTTACAATGATGTAATGAAAGCTGCATGTTTTAATATATTACAAAGAAAATTGTATAAGAGTAATTGCATAAAGGATGTTATCAAATGAGTATACAAATGGAAAAAGAGACAGGACATTTATGTGGTAAGAGCATCAGATAACAGTCTACTTGTAGACTTCTGATAGCCTAAAAATGGAAAGGGATCTAGAAAAAGGCCTTCAGAATTTTGACTACTAGTAAGAGCATCAATTGTAATCTCTATCACTGGAAGGAATATCCATATTTTGAGATCACAGATTGATCACTTTAGATTGTCGTTTTGAAATTAGTGAGAAAAATTGCAGTGTGCAATTCAGCATCATTATTACATTGGGACAGGAAACTCCCAGATGTGAAAAGTTCTTGATACCTTCTTTGTGACTTGTAGCCTTAGAAAGTTGGCTTCATCATTGAAAGGTGTTTAAGTGACTGGTCCACACTAGTAGTATACATATTGTACTATATACAATATATAGCAGTATATACAACATATAGTAATATAGTTTACTGTTATATATTGTGCATATACAATATATACTATGTAGTATTTTATACTATACTATAACATAGTATATCATAATAGTATAGTAGTATACTAGTAGTATACACCTGGGGACTTGAGCCCATCTTCCTGGTTCCTAAGCCAGATCCATATTTATTATACCATACTATATAAACTATACTATATACAAGATATTCTTTCTCTCTCTCCACGTACACACACACACACACACACACACACACACACACACACACACACATATATATATCAGTATTTATATAGTGAAATTCAAAAGGATACAGATGAACTCTTATACTTGGGTTCAAAGATTAACTTCACAAATAAATGATGGGAAAAGCATAGTTATGCAACACACACACACAGACACACACACACACACGCACACACACACATGCACGCACACACACACACACACACACACACACACACACACACACGGCAGCTAAAAAAAGAGGCACTGATTCCAGGAAAATGGAAGTGACAGTCACTCTTGTATAATACCCTGGTCTGACCATGTTAGAAATCTTGTGTTCTGTTCTGGGCAAAATAGTTAGGAAGGGCATTGATAGAGCCTTCAGAGGAAGGTGACCACCATGGTGAAGGTCAATGGAAAGAACTGGAAACATTTAGACTGGAGAAGTGAAGAGTTGATGAAGGCATGATAGCCTTCTTAAGAAATTGTAGGTCTACAACACAGCATTTTAACGCTTTCTGTGAATATTTCCATGCATTTTGTTTTCCTTCTTAGGTTGTTTTTTTTTTCTTCTTCTCTTTCTAGATCTGATGTTTCTTGTGCAGTAAGATAACTGTATAGATATGTATATGTCTTGTATTTGTCATATAATTTATCTTATTTAGCATGTATTAGATTACCTGTCATCT
>JAJPUD010005030.1:20993-35750 GCA_023553655.1 Myrmecobius fasciatus | reverse complement strand
GTCTCCATTACATATGATGCTTGCTGATAGTTTTAAGTAGATGCTACCAATCATTTTAAGGAAAAGCCCATTTATTCCTATACTCTCTAGTGTTTTTAATAGGAAAGGGTGTTGGATTTTATCAAATGCTTTTTCTGCATCTATGGAGATAATCATATGGTTTTTGTTAGTTTGGTTATTAATATAATTGATTATGCTGATAATTTTCCTGATATTGAACCAGCCCTGCATCCCTGGTATAAATCCTACTTGATCAAGATGTATTATCCTGGAGATAACTTTCTGTAATCTTGTTGCTAAAATCTTATTTAAAATTTTTGCATCAATATTCATTAGGGAAATGGGTCTATATTTTTTTCTCTGTTTTCACCCTACCTGGTTTAGCTATCAGCACCATATCTGTATCATAGAAGGAATTTGGTAGTATACCTTCTGTTCCTATTTTTTCAAATAGTTTGTATAGTATTGGAATTAATTGTTCTTTAAATGTTTGGTAGAATTCACATGTAAAACCATCTGGCCCTGGAGATTTTTCTTTAGGGAGTTGATTAATGGCTTGTTCTATTTCTTTTTCTAAAAGGGGGATATTTAAATAATTTATTGCCTCTTCTGTTAACCTGGGCAATCTATATTTTTGTAGATATTCCTCCATTTCACTTAGATTATCAAATTTATTGGCATAAAGTTGGACAAAGAAACTACTAATTATTACTCTAATTTCCTCTTCATTGGAGGAAAGTTCTCCCTTATCATTTTTGAGACTAACAATTTGATTTTCCTCTTTCCTTTTTCTGATCAAATTAACTAAAGGCTTATCTTTGAGTTGGTTTTATTCATAAAACCAACTCTTAGTTTTATTTATTAATTCAATAGTTTTCTTATTTTCAATTTTATTAATCTCACCTTTTATTTTCAGAATTTCCAATTTGTTATTTAATTGAGGGTTTTTAATTTGCTCTTTTTCTAGTTTTTTAAATTGTAACCCTAATTCATTGATGTTCTCTTTCTCTATTTTATGCAAATAAGCATCTAGAGATATAAAGTTACCCCTTATAACCGCTTTGGTCGTATCCCACAAATTTTGGTATGTTGTCTCATTATTGTCGTTCTCCTGGATGAAATTATCGATTGTGTCTATAATTTGCTCTTTCACCCATTCATTCTTCAGGATTAGATGATTTAATTTCCAATTTACTTTTGGTCTATTTTCTCCTGGCCTTATATTACATGTGAGTTTTATTGCATCATGATCTGAAAAGGATACATTTACTATTTCTGCTTTTCTGCATTTGATTTTGAGGTTTTTATGCCCTAACACATGATCAATTTTCGTATAAGTCCCATGCACCCCAGAGAAAAACCTATAGTCCCTTCTATCACCATTCAATTTCCTCCAGAGATCTGTCATACATAACTTTTCTAACATTTTGTTTATCTCCCTAACTTGTTTCTTATTTATTTTGTGGTTTGATTTATCTAATTCTGAGAGAGCAAGGTTGAGATCCCCCACTAGTATAGTTGTACTGTCTATTTCTCCTTGCATCTCTGTTAGTTTCTCCTCTAGGGATTTGGATGCTATACCACTTGGTGCATATATGTTTAGTATTGATACCGCTTCATTGTCTATGGTACCATTTAGTAAAATATAGTTTCCTTCCTTATCTCTTTTAATTAGATCTATTTTTGCTTTTACTTGGTCTGAGATAAGGATTGCTACCCCTGCTTTTTTTTTGTTCACTTGAAGCATAAAAGATTCTGCTCCAGCCCTTTACCTTCACTCTGTATTTATCTCTGTTTTAGATGTGTTTCTTGTAAACAACATTTTGTAGGATTCTGGCTTTTAATCCAGTCCGCTATTTGTTTCCGTTTTATGGGAGAGTTCATCCCATTTACATTGACAGTTAAAATGACTATATCTATATTTCCTGCCATCTTATTTACCCAAAGTTATATTTTTTTCTTCCCTTTCCCCTTACTCCTTTCCTCTTTCCCCAGTATTTTGTTTTTGATGACCACCTCCCTCTAACAGTCCTTCCCCCTTTAAAACCCTCCCTCTTTTTTACACCTTTCCCCTAATCCTTCTATTAATTTATCCCTTTCTTTTTCTCCTTTCCCTCCCACTTCCCTAGACAGAGGGGCAAGTTTTCCGCTGAAATCAAATGCATCTGATATACTCTTTTAGAGCCCAATCTAATGAGAGTAAGAATACTCATCACCCTCCCTTCTTTCCCTCAATTATATTAGATTTTCTATGTCTCTTCATGAGACTTTGCCTTATTTTACCTCCTTTTAAATTTTACTTTATTTTACCTCCATTCTCCTCCCCTCCCTTTTTTTTAAAGTATGATATACCTTCCACCTCTAATTTCTTTTTGATTATTATCAAAGTAAAATCAAATTATACCCCCATTCTTTAAGGATACCCCTAGTAGAGATATAGTTCTCTAGAGTTCTTTCCCTTTTACCTTTTTACGCTTCTCTAGAGTTCTGTGTTTGGAGGTCAATTTTTTTGTTCAGATCTGGTCTTTTCATTAGAAATAGGTGAAATTCTCCTGTATCATTGAATGACCATCTTCTTCCCTGGAAGATGATGCTCATTCTAGCTGGATAGCTTATTCTTGGCTGTAATCCAAGTTCTTTTGCCTTTCGGAATATCTGATTTCAGGCCCTTCGATCCTTCAATGTGGAAGCTGAAAGATCCTGTGTAATTCTAATGACAGTTCCTTGGTATTTGAACTGTTTTTTTCTAGCAGCTTGTAATATCTTTTCCTTGGTGCGATAGTCCTGAAATTTGGCCATGATATTCCTTGGGGTTTTAATTTTGGGGTCTCTTTCAGGAGGTGATCGGTGAATTCTTTTAATGCCAACTTTGCCTTCTGATTCTAAAACATCAGGGCAATTCTCTTTCATGATTTCCTGGAAGATACCATCAAGGTTCTTTTTTTCATGGTGATTTTCAGGGAGTCCAGTAACCCTTAGATTGTCTCTCCTGGATCTGTTTTCCAAGTCAGTTATTTTTCCTAGGAGATATTTCATATTTTCTTCTATTTTTTTCATTTTTTTGTTTTAGTTTGACTGATTCTTGAAGTCTTATTGAGTCATTTATTTCAATTTGTTCAATTTTAATTTTTAAGGTATTATTTCCTTCAGCTATCTTTTTTAGCTCCTTTTGTAACTGGCCAATTGAATTTTTTGGTTCATTGCATTTTTTTTCCATTTTGCCAATTTTATTTTTCAGTGAATTGTTGTCTTTTTCCAATTCACTAATTTTGTTTTTCAGTGAATTGTTATCTTTTTCCAATTCACTATTTTTATTTTCTTGTGATTTGGTGACTTTTTCCAATTCACCAATTTTGTTTTTCAGTGAATTGTTGTCTTTTTCCAATTCACAAATTTTGTTTTTTAGTGAATTGTTGTCTTTTTCCAATTCACCAGACTTATTTTCCAGTTTTTCACATCTCTGTTGCAGGGCAATATTACCTTCTTGCACTGCTCTCAGTTTATTTCCCCAATCTTCTTCTAGCTCTCTCTTTTTTTTTCTTTTTTTTGCTTTTTGCTGGGGCAATTGGGGTTAAGTGACTTGCCCAGGGTCACACAGCTAGGAAATGTCTGAGACCAGATTTGAACTCAGGTCTTCCTGACTTCAGGGCTGGTGCTCTAACCATTGCACCACCCAGCTGCCCCCTTCTAGCTCTCTTTTGAGATATTTTATGCAATCCTCCAGATAAGCCTTCTGAAAGGGAGACCATCTTAAGTCCACCTTTGTGGCTTTATCTGGGATTGTTTTCTGAATCTCAGGATCTGGGGACTTCTCTATTTTCTCTCCACAAAAGCTGTCTATGGTGAGAGCTCTCTTCTTGCTCATGATTTTCAGCAGAGGTATCAGTCACCAGCAGGGAATTCTGCAGCAGCAGCAGCAGTTTCAATTTCCACTGGGGCAATTTGCCGAGTTGACTTCCGGTCTGGGGCTGATCTTGCTAGATCTGCACTACGACCACACTTTCAGCTGCTCTCAATCTACCCTTTATCAAAGGTAGACCTGCCAAAGCACCTGCCCACAAGCAGAGCAAAGTGGCCCAAGCGTCTCCCAGGGACTTTCTGGCAGCTTAAAATCTTCTGGTCCATCCCAGCCCCGGACTTGCACCCTGGCTGTGCACTGGCGTCTGAGCGCTGGGAGCTGCTCGATCCCCTGCCCGTCTAAAACTGACCTCAGAAGTTCTTTCAAAGTAGATATTTGATAGAATTGCGTTGTAGTCCAAGTGTTTGGTGGAGCCCTAACTCCAGAACCAATTCGGAGGCTCAATTTGTCTGGGTCTGAGGGAAGGTCTCAGGAGCTCACAGAGGACGCTGTCTGCAGTTCGCCATCTTGGCTCCGCCCCCAAAAGTAGCAATATCAAAGATATTGCTATAAAGGATAAGCCTAAGAAAATCCTAGTCCAATAAAATTTGCCCATAGCATTGTCCTTTGGGTTTTCAAATTTTTATTATTGTAAGATTAAGAGTTTGGAGGAGCCTTGGGGATTGTCTAGTCCAAACTCATTTTATGGATGAAGAAACTGAGGTGAAGAGAAGGTACAAAGGTGGGAAGTCACAGGATCTGAATTTAAAAATTCAGGATTTTTGTTCCTAAATCAGTGTCCTTTATAATATATAGCAGCTTTGTAGTGACTGTGCATAAATTAAGTTTACCTTTATTTCAATAACTTACTTTTAACAATGGGATGATTTAATTTAATAGAGAAACATAACAAAAAAAGATTGTTTTCAATTTCAAATCTGTAATGTTATTCTGATGGTTATCATGTAACTCCCTTCTTCCTTAAATGAAGCATCATAATAACTTGTGAGAGCATAGTATGAGAAGTAAGGAGTCGGGCATACTGAGTGGGGTATATAAAAATGAGATCTCTTTCTTATATGGTTTGGAGTGTTGAAGTACTTTCCAACTCTTAAATTCTGTAATTTTGTATTGCCAAATGATACATCTTCATATTGACTGGTTCAATGAAAAAGAAAATGTAGAACTGAGGAGAGTATGTGATTATTTCAAGCTAAAAAACACCAGGGTATTGCTTAATGATTGGAAGATCTACAGTTAGAGGATTTGGATTCAAATTCTGGCTTTCATGTCATTTGTGTAATCTTGAGTAAGTCAGTTTCCACATCTATAAAATAAGGAGGTTGGACTAGATGACATCTGAGTTAGGTCTATTCCAACTCTATAATAACCATGACTTTTGTCTCTTTACCAAGTGAAAGCAAATCTTTGGTCTAAATTATTCAGATAATATCCTACATTTTTCTTTGTTTCACATATGGGATCTCAATGTGTTCTGTATGAAAGACTGTGTTCTTTTACAGTCTCTACATTGTCAGAGAACAGAAGTATGTTTTCTTTCAGGGAAAAAAGTTAAATATATTCCAGGTTTGGAGGGGAAAGATTCAAGCTCTAAAGAAAAGTGGAAAACTGCAAAGTATATTATATGCATCATCACTTCAACATACTCCCGAGAGGCTACTGCCCTTGGGAAGGAAGGAAAAAGATTTAGGCCAATAGTAGAGGAAATTCCACAGGAGCTTTGACACTGATGAGAAGCAGACCATATTTCCATTTTTAAGGTTTAATTCAGTTCTAGCTCACCTGAAAGGGGACATACTGTTACATTAAATATATCTGTTTAACATTATTTTTCCCTCTGTGACTGTAGCTTTATATCTCCTGGACCAAAGCTTAGTATTTGCATATATTCACCTATTTTGAAGAAGACATGTGCAAACTGAAGAATGATCTCTGCAATTCTAAACAATAATCAACTATCTTGCCAGCTTCTCATATTGCACCTAACTTGAGCCAAGGCAAAGTAATTTCTAAACTCCAACACAGGAAATCCTACTGAACTCCAATAGAGAAAAGAAGAAAATATGGGGTGTTTTCCTTAGATGTATTTGATCAACTCAAAATTTTTCAAATGAAGCAAAAAAAGAGCTAGAGACACCACAGATGTTTAATAAATATTTGATGATTTTATTCATAGGACTTATAAACCTCTTTTCTTGTTTCTTTAATTTACTTCTGTGTTATCATCCTGAAAACAAGACAGTAAAATTCTTTGATACCATCTTCTAGATTGGACTGTCAGATCAAAATGTCCAATTTTACAACTGAGAATAATATTAATTCATGATCTAAGATTTTTTACAATAGATTTAGCGGTTCTTGTACTAGAAAAATGATACACTATGGTTTCCACAAAATAGAAAGAACTTTGTTACCTTCATGTATTCAACAATGTCAACCTATACTTCTTTCTCTTTCCTAACCAATATCTTCAGATTATTTTACTTCCATTTCTCAACTTTTTGTGGTCACCTTCTCTTCTATTCACCTTATTATTCCTTATTTTCTTGGTCAAAAACTAAGGAAAGGTTATATTTTATAGTTATCCTTTGAACCCTGGAAATCATGATATACTTTTCCCATTTTGGAAAAAATATAATTGCACAGAATGAAGTAAAATTTTTGAGAATCAATGCCCTATTATTAGAATCAAGTGCAAAGTAGCTTTGTTTATTATAGACATCGTTTCTCTGATTTTCATTATATCTGTGATTTTCAAAATGGCTGAATCTTTGAATTACGATTCTTTTATAGAGTCTAGTCAATAAGGATAGCCTACTATGCTTAACAACAGGAGATACAAAGAAAGACAAAATATCCTCTGAGCTCAAGGAATTTACACTTTAATGAGGGGAAACAATATGCAAACAACTCTGAACAACTAATACATACAATGTAATTTTGAGATAATCTCAGAGGGATGGCACTTGCATCAAGCAAAACTGGTTAAAATCTCTTTGGTGTACATTATTTGTTGTTGTTCAATTGGGCTTTCTTGACAAAGATACTGGAGTGGTTTGTCATTTCCTTCACCAGTGGACTAAGGCAAAAAGAGGTTAAGTGACTTGCCCAGGATTATATAGAGTCTGAGGCTAGATTTGATCTCAGGTCTTCTTGACTCCAGACCCAGCACTTTGAGTCACTTAGTTATAGATCTATGTAATTTCTACTTTTATTTATATGTTTATTAACATTCTAATTTTATTTACATAAACTAAAAACAAATACATTCTAGATTCATATATGTGTATACTGTAATAAGTATTATAGTATAGAATTCAAGTTTTAGGGGTTGTTCATATTTTATAAGACTAATCTGAATGTGTAGTTCTCTGGAAAAAAAGCAAACAAAACAATTGCAGTATATTGTATTGGATATGGTCTTCTGAACTCAGAGGTTGTTGCTGTTAGCATCATTTCTCTTTTTTTCTTTAGGGTGTAGTTGCCATATTTGTCAATAGAATGTTACAGAAACTGGTGACCAAGACACAGAAAGAAATTGTTTTGTCCACACCAAATTTAGCACAAATTTTCCAGAAGATACTACACTTAGAGGAAAGTAGATGAGGCAATTCAGAAATAAAATTCCTTTTTCAGTTCTGCTATTCTCCTCCTTGGCCAGGAGGAAAATTTCTAGCAGCTATTTTGACTTCTGCAAGTATGCAAATATGATGAATTAGATTTGTATCATGGAACACATACATGAAACAAAAGACAGCAATGGGAATATCCTGAGATACACTTCTCTTTCTTGAATAATCTAGAGTGAGTAGGAATATACATTACCATCAATAAAGTCAAATAACTGATAGCATGTAACTCATCCATATTTATCCTTCCAATACTGGACAGACACCCTATTGATTTGGATAGGTCATTATACAACATGTTTGCAGTACTAGACCAATGAGTTCAAAGGGAAATTCAAAATTAGTGATGGATCTTTTTATAATTCTCTGCCTAAGGCACAAGATGGGAAGTCAAGCATTACTCTCTATTGACAACTCTATATTTTTTACTGTTTTGATGTCAATCAACATTCTATAGAACACCTACAAAGAACAGGAAACTGAGAGGTTTTCTAGTTACATGGGACATTTTAAAAGAATTTAAGCATTTCTATATTACTATATTGCTAAGCAACAACTAGAAAAATTATTTCTGGACAAACATGAGTGATACACAGACAAATGTTAATCAACTTACTATACAAAGGCAATTCAAAGTTATTTAATAAAAGACATTGTAAAAGAAACCTTTTTAATAGGAAATGAATAAGAATATTTTCTGTGCACACATGTGGATATGTATATGTTATCATATTCATATATACATCTCTATATGTGGATATGTATTATATGCATGTACATGTATAAAAACATAAAAGTTCTTTCTTCATATGCATATACTTTACACAACTGCACATATAATACTATTTTAAACAATTTTTCTTTTCTGAGAATTAATTCAGACCGACAAAAAATCTGTAAAAACTTCAGGGATAGTTATTGTTCATATCAAATTTGTAACAAATTTCTAAAGAGCTAAACTTCCCAGTTTTGTCTCAGTGGAAAAGATAAGTAGTATTAATTAGTATTTATATATAAGAAAGCCTTCAAAACTGTTAAAATGTATTGTTTTCAGTTGGTTCCATTACAAATTTAGCCTTGAGTAGTTTAAAAAATCCCAAAATAAAGCAGACCTTTTCTAAAACATTCTTTTGTCAGTAAAGTTCCTACCAGTTAATTTTTGCTATAGGAGAATTGGGAAGTTGTTAATACATGTCAAGGCATCAACATGCCTGTTGGTAACCAGTCATAGTCTCAAGTACAATGTAGGAGGACAGCACTGTCATTGATTTTAATTTAAAAAAAGAGAATGTTGAGGCAGTTAGGTGCATAGTGGTTACAGTACCAGCTCTGAAGTCAGGAGGACCTGAGTTCAAATCTGGTCTCAGGCACTTAATACTTCCTAGCTGGTGACCCTAGGCAAGTCACTTAATCCCAATTGCCTTTGGAAAAAAAAAAAAAAAAAAAAACAAGGAGAGAGAGAATGCTAATTAGAATGGTTTAATTCTTCTAAAATTTCTGAAATGAACTATAAAAATTTAAATTTATTCTGTCTTAGAAATAATATGTGACAATTCAGATATCAACATAAACATTTTTTTTTCAATATAGTCAACTCTGCAGCCAATATCCCATCCCACAAATGCTATAGTTGCCCCGAGCATCTTGGGTCTTTTCCATTTAAAATTTCTTGCAAACTATGTCAAATTATTTTGAATATATGTCAAATCTTCATAATCAAGAGGGGATCTGAGGTTTGGGAAAATTTAAAAAATACATTTGAAGATTAAATTAAGAATAAAATAGGTAATCAAGATTGGTACTATAGTTTTGGGTCAAACTGCTTTGGTAATTTATTAACTTTATGGGATGTGTTCCATATAGATAATGGCATTGATGCCAATAAAAAAATCAACATTATTCAGAATTTCACTTCAGAATTTTTATTCTATGATTGTGTTATAATTCTGATATATGCATATTCTCACATCTTAGCAATGTTGGCATTCATTGCTAGTTACTATTTTCCTCAAAATGCATAGATTCATAGAACCTACTCATTGTTAATAGTTTTGTCCTGTAAAATTCTATTCCACACCAGAATACTTGTGAATTATTTGAATACTTGTATGTGACACAATATATAGAATCTTGTGTCAGAAGTCAGAGAGTTCTGAGTTTCAATACATCTTACTAGATGTATTTTTTTACTAAAGTCACTTTCAGTCTCAGTTTCTTCATTTATAAAACGGTGATAATAAAAGGTGCCTATTTTACAAAGAAGACAATTTATACAAATCTATAAAAAACTTAAAATGTTATAAGAAAAAAGTGACTGATTATGATTATCCAAAAATATAATGATGTCAGTCCTTGGAGGATATTACCTTTATTGTCTTGTAGGCATTTGTAAGAAAATTTTTAGAGATTTCTTCAATTTCACTCTTCAAGTCTAAGATATAAAGGGTAAAGTTTGCAATTATTATTAATTGGGATTTTTCTGATTTGGAAGAAGCTTGTTTTGATTAGTGAAAGAAGAGTCATTCATGCTAAAAAATGGAATTTGGGTTGGTTACCAATAACTATTCTTTTTTGGAGAAGAGCATACACTATAGAAAAGGAAATTTAAGTGCTTTTTTGATTGGGGAGGATCCAACAATACAATCATGTCTATGTCAGACTGAGAACCCACACCTCCATATTTAATCAAAACATATGATCCACCAGATTTCAAGGAAATTGAAGAGATTTCAGAGATCAAACTTCTTATTTAACAACCTTTACATATTGTTCTTTTAAAATTCCTTTACTTTTATGTAAATATTCTGATTTATTTTAAAATGAAACATACATTAGTGCTCAAAAATTTAATGTAATTTTCCTTTTCTCACAGACAATATTTTAATTTAATATTTAATAACCTTAATTGTATAAAATTTTCCTTTACTTTTATTATCCAAAGTAATTATAATGATTTGTTGCTGCTCATTCATTCAGTTATATCGAACTCTTTTTTATCTCATTAGGGATTTTCTTTGCAAAGATACTGAAGTGCTTTGCCATGTTTTTAAACTCTTGCTCATTGTACAGATGAGGAAAATGAAGCAAACAGAATTGACTTGCCCAGGGCTACACAGTTAGTAAATGTCTGAAGATGGATTTGAACTCAAGTCTTCCTGACTCTAGGCTCAGCCTTTTATCTGCTGTACCAGCTAGCAAGAGCTTTTAAAATGTTTTGTAACTGAAATTTCTTTTTAAAAATACTTTTTGTCCTTTATTTAGTCAATAAGTCTCTCCCTAGTTATAGTTGTGAAAAGTTTATGATTCCATTTTTTCTAATTCTTAATGATACATTTATATTCATAAACCATTCTCATGTTTAAGTTATTGTGGTATGTTAGATATTAGCCTAAGCCTATCTTCTATCAAATATCTTTCTATTTCCAGAAGTTGTCCTCCCAAGTAATTTGTTTTCTTTATCAAACAATGAGCTACTTATTTTGATTCTTCCACATCTTTTGATAATTGTTTGTATATCAGTGCAGCATACATGTTGATAAGCTATTCCTTGCTCTCAGTACATAAGTCTCCTTTTCTGTTCACATATAACTGATAATATCCTTTATGTCATTTCACTTGTGAAATTTTTCACTGATCCATTTATTTCTTCCTAAGTAGTTGCACAGTTCAGTGGATAGAATACTGCTATCCAAATCATATCTTAAACATTTACTAGCTGTGTAATCCTGGACCATTAAATTTCTTTTGTCCTACATTTCCTCATTTTTAAAAAAAGGGAAAAGAAAATCTTTGCAACCTTTTATAGGATTGTTGTGAGAATCAAATGAAATGATGAAGGTATACGACTGCAAATCTTAAACTCTATTTATATATTAGATATTCATTTTCATTCAAATTATGTATTAAAATATGGAGCAGGAGAGTACCAGGGAGTGGAACCTATTGCACTAGATTACAGCTCTCCCTTCAGATTGGCAGTGATTAGAAGTAATCATTATTTTAAAGTCTGCATTTAACCAAATTCAAATTTACCAAACCGTCTTTTCAAGTAGTTTAAATCTCTCTATCTTGTCCATAAGGACTCTGTCATGAGAGACATTTCAAATACTTTGATTAAATTCAAGTATATTATGCCAATGGCATTTCTTTGTCCTATTAGGTCACTGATCAAGCTAATATAGGAAATCATGTTAGTCTAGCATGACTTGCTCTTAATGAATTCCTACAGATTCATGGAGTTTTGCTTTTCTTTCTAATACTCTTGAATTGTCCATTTAATAATGCATCCTAGATTTTGCCTGTAGTTAAAAATTGAACATACGACCCTGTGACTTTTAAACTAAATCTTCTTCCCTTTTTGAAAATTGGGGCAACAAATCTCTGCTGTTTTTTTTTTTCATCATTTAAAATTCATGATATTATTAAACTTGTTTGTCTTTTAAGAATGAAATTAATTGTATTTTTTTCTCTTCTTATCATTCTCCAAGTTAAATGTTTGAGTAAGATAAATTACTAAATATTTTAATATTTACATTTGTCTTTACATTATGATTTGTCAATCATACGTTTGAATGATTATGTGGCCTCTTTATTATCATGGACTTCTTTCCCACCTTGGTTAAAACTTTTACACAATTAAAAAAATTTTGCATCAGATCAAGTACTGACATAAATAAGAAGGTTTTTTGTGTGTGAAAAGACCAACAAAAAGATATAAAAACATTTAAAAAATTAGGAGATATTTACTTTAGATGAATTTTACACTTAGATGAATTAAAAAGATAAAGTCATAACTAAGGCCTGTTTGGTTAAACAAAAGGTTTTCTTTAAGCCATTTCTTTCATTGAAGCTTTTCAGGCTTCATCATATCTGCTGAAAAGGAGAACTGAGATAATTGAGTAATATGAAGCCTGTTAGTTTTTTAAAGGGACTTATTTAACCTGATTATCACTACTTTTTCAGCAGTATTTCAATCCTAGTTTTGTTTTTAAAGAATTTTCCTTACTAAATTTCTGTGAGTTGAATAATTTATAGAGGAGGAAAGTGAGGCTCAAATAGGTTAAAAGACTTGCTCAAGATTGTGCATCCTAGTCATTAGTTGAGCTGGAATTTTAATTCATGTCTTGGTATAATGGATAGAGATTTCTATTCAGAGGTTTGTATCCTACCATTATTAGTAACTACTTATGTGACTTTTAACCTTGCTTGGTCTTAGTTACCTGCCTCAATAAAATGAGGCAATTGGTCTAGACCTATTCAAAGGTCTCATAACACTAAGTCTATGATGCTGTGATTATACATATAATCTCTAGAATACTTTTCTCTTCAGCTACAAACGCATTAAGTATATTTTTATGCAAAAACAATATATGCACTTATTTTAATTATTTCATCATAACCACCCTCTTCTATTTTTTATTTTATTTTATTTTATTTTTTGCTGAGGCAATTGGGGTTAAGTGACTGGCCCAGGGTCACACAGCTAGGAAGTATTGTGTCTGAGTCCAGATTTGAACTCAGGTCCTCCTGATTTCAGGGCTAATGTTCTATATAAGAAGCATTTATGAAATTCAGGTGCACAGCCATGAATGAAAAAGCTTGCTTATTTTTTAGGTAAGTATGGTTACAATTGAGTTTAGATGAGAAGACATTCTGATTGTGACCGTTTTCAATATTTTATATATCCATAAAGTCTACTTCTGCCTGGACCATCATAGTTTCCTAATGGGCTTTCCTGACCCAAGTATATCTTTTCTTCTGTCTTCTATCTTCTACATAATGGCAAAATTGATATTGCTAAAACATGAGCCTGATCATCCCTCTCTCCAGTACAGTTCAGGAGGCTCCACTAGGTCTTTTTTGCTTTTAAACTAGGGTAAAATATAAATCCACCTGATATTGAAAGTCTCTCACAATAATATTACAGCTTATCTTTGCAGGCTTACATTGCTAACAAATTGGCTTTACATTTGAAAGTATAGGTCACAGCATTTTCCTACTCTGACTTTGTATAGAAATTTTTTTTCCCCACAACTGTAGTCTTACTATATGGTCCTTCTCAAGGACCTCTGATACACTTCCTGATTCCATCTAGTTTTTAATTGAATCCCTCTCCCATTATTATTTTTTGGATATATTTTATATTTGTTTATGGAATGGGAGTCTGGGACATACAGAATGCTTCTTCACATGAAGGATGCTGGGAAGCTTACTCCAGGAGGCTCTTAATGGATTGAAGGAAAGTGCCTTGTAAAGGCTGATAAATTCATAAAATACTACTGTACCTAGTTATGGTCAATAATCTTTTGAAGATAAATTGTTCTGCTAGATTAAATTGATTAAAAGAACACAATCAACTCAGATATGGCCTCTTTTTGCCTCCTTTTCTTTAGCTTCAGTCTTAGGGGAACATGGACACTCTATGGAATATGATAAAGAGAAATTTTTGACATTGGAAGTTTTAAAAGATTGGAAGAGCAGTCTACAGGAATCTGATAGATGGAGTCCAGGGAGATGTTGCAGTTAGCTTAGTACTGATGCTCTGTGAAATAGGAGCAACCATCAGGAGGATCTTTGAGACTGCAGTCCAATAGTCACTGAAATGAGTACTCATCTAGTAAAGATATCACATTTGGATTTGATGGAACCAATGCTATGTAGAAACTAAAGTAGATTATGAAGTTCACAAACCACCTCTCCTCTCCCCAGGGTTGAAGTAGTATAGGAGAGATTATGCTCCCTGAGGTGGAAGAAACATTTGTGTGTCTCTTCTTACAATACCTTTGAAGTAATTAACAATTAATGAAAGTTAATCTATATTAATTAAAACTGGGGCCTTAGCAATAGTAGGGAGAGTCAATCGTAATAGAGAAGCGACATTTATTTGTTGCTGTTCAATCATTTTTCAGTTGTGTCTGACTCTTTCAGATTCCATTTGGGCTTTTCTTGGCAAAGATACTGGAATGGTCATATAATTGTCCAGCTCATTTTACTGATAAGGATTAGCGTTATTTGACTTGCCAAGAGTCACAGAATGAGCAGGTGTCTGAGGCTGGATTTGAATTTGGGTCTTCCTGACTTCAGGCTCAGCATTCTTTCCAGGTTCTGTAGCATCCAGCTGTCTTCTAAGGATACCCTACTGGAAGTTTTGGAGAGATATAGCCTGGATACCCTTGCCAGAGGAGCCAATGCATTTTTATATATTAATGTAATGACAACACTTTAAAAAATCTTATATATATATATATATATATATATATATATATATAT
>JAJPUD010005030.1:0-20593 GCA_023553655.1 Myrmecobius fasciatus | reverse complement strand
CCTCTTTCTTTTTTCTAATCAAATTAACTAGAGGTTTATCTATTTTGTTGGTTTTTTCATAAAACCAACTTTTAGTTTTATTTATTAATTCAATAGTTTTTTTACTTTCAATTTTACTAATCTCTCCTTTTACTTTTAGGATTTCAAGTTTGGTATTTGATTGGGGGTTTTTAATTTGTTCTTTTTCTAGCTTTTTTAGTTGCAAGCCCAATTAATTGATTTTCTCTTTCTATATTTTATGCAAATAAGCATCTGGAGACATAAAATTTCCCCTTATTACCACTTTGGCTGTATCCCACAAATTTTGGTATGTTGTCTCATTATTGTCATTCTCTTGGATGAAATTAGTAATTGTGTCTGTAATTTGCTGTTTCACCCATTCATTCTTTAGGATAAAATTATTTAGTTTCCAATTGGTTTTTGGTCTACTTTCTCCTGGCCTTATATTGCATGTGATTTTTATTCTGTCATGATCTGAAAAAAATACATTTATTATTTCTGCCTTCCTGCATTTGATTTTGAGGTTTTTGTGTCCTAACACATGGTCAGTTTTTGTATAAGTTCCATGGACTGCTGAGAAAAAAGTAAACTCCTTTCTGTCTCCATTTAATTTCCTCCAAAGATCTATCATACCTAACTTTTCTAACATTTTGTTTACCTCATTATCTTCTTTCTTATTTATTTTGTGGTTTGATTTATCTAGTTCCGAGAGAGGGAGGTTGAGATCCCCCACTATTATAGTTTTGCTGTCTATTTCTTCTTGCATCTCTCTGAACTTTTCCTCTAGGAATTTCCATGCTATACCACTTGGTGCATGTATGTTTGGTATTGATATTGCTTCATAATCTATGGTACCCTTTAGGAAGATATAATTTCCTTCTTTGTCTCTTTTAATTCAGTCTATCTTTGCTTTTACTTGGTCTGAGATCAGGATTGCTACCCTTGCTTTTTTTTGTTCACCTGAAGCATGATAGATTCTGCTCCAGCCTTTTACCTTCCCCGTGTATGTATCTCTGTGTTTTAGATGTGTTTCTTGTATACAACATATTGTTGGATTCTGGTTTTTAATCCAGTCTGCTATCAGCTTCTGCTTTAAGGGAGAGTTCATTCCATTCACATTCATAGTTAAAATAACTAATTCTGTATTTCCTGCCATCTTATTTACCCTAGCATATGCTTTTCTCTTTCTTATCCCCTTTTTCTCCTCCCTACTATTTTGCTTTTGATAACCACTTCCCTCAAACAATCCTTCCCCTTTAGAGCCCCATCCACCCCTTTTTTCCCCCTTTCCCTCCTGTTTCCTTATAAGTAAGTCTATTATTCCCTCTGAGCCAAATCTGATGAGATGGAGATTAACCAAATTCTCATTCCCCTCCCTTTTTTCCCCTCAATCATTATAGGTTTTCTTTGCCTCTACATGTGATGTAATTTCCCTTATTTTACCTCCCTTTCCTCTTCTTCCAGTGTTATCCCTTTTCTACCTCTAATTTCTTTGTCAGTTTATCATATCATAATAATCATAAAATCACAATAATCATATCATAATAATCATAAAATCACAGTAATCATATCATAATCATAATGTAATAATAAAATCATAAAATCAACCCTCATTCTATAAGTATCTATAACATAAATATAGTTCTCAAGAGTTTTATTTTCCTTGTTACCTTTTTATGTTTCTCTTGTGTTCTGTGTTTGTAGATCAAAATTTTTGTTCAGTTCTGGTCTTTTCAGTAGAAATAGGTGAAATTCTCCTATATCATTGAATGACCATCTTCTTCCCTGGAAGATAATGCTCATTCAAGCTGGGTAATTTATTCTTGGCTGTAATCCAAGTTCCTTTGCCCTTCAGAATATCTGATTCCAGGCCCTTCGATCCTTCAAAGTAGAAGCTGCTAGGTCCTGTGTGATCCTAATTGTGGCTCCCCGATATTTAAATTGTTTCTTTCTGGCTTCTCGTAATATCTTTTCCTTGGTATGATAGTTCTGGAATTTAGCTATGATATTTCTGGGGGACTGAATTTTTGGGTTTCTTTCAGGAGGTGATCGGTAGATTGTTTCAATAAGTATTTTGCTTTCTGGGTCTAAAATATCAGGGCAGTTTTCTTTTATGATTTCCTGGAAGATAGTGTCTAGGTTCTTTTTTTCATCATGGCTTTCAGGAAGCCCTATAATCCTTAGATTGTCTTTCCTAGATCTATTTTCAGGTCAGTTGTTTTTCCTAGGAGATATTTCATGTTTTTCTCTATCTTTTCATGTTTTTGTTTTTGTCTGACTGATTCTTGAAGTCTTGATGAGTCATTCATTTCCAATTCTTCGATTCTGATTTTTAATGTCTTATTTTCTTCAGTTACTGTTTTTAGTTCCTTTTGCAATTGACCAATTACATTTTTTTGTTCATTGCATTCTTTTTTTATTTTTTCTCTCTTATTTTGCAGTGATCTCATTTCGTTTCCCCATGTTTCTTCTAACTCTCTTTTAAGATCCTTTATGTAATCTTCAAAGAAAGCCTTGTGACATGGAGTCCAGTTTGTGCTCTCTCTTTGGGGCTTTTTCTGGAGTTGATTTACCTTTAGGGGCCTCAGGATTTGAGGTCTGTTCTTCCCTCTCTACATAAAATTTGTCTATGGTGAGAGCTCTTTTTGGGTTTTTTATTCATTTTTTTTTTAAAGGTATGAGGTCTGTTTAAGGCAAAGGTGGGACAGCTGCTTTAATTTGCTCTGGGGCAGTTCTGCTGATTGAGTTATTTCAGGTACTGGGCAGTTCTGCTGATTGAATTATGTCAGGTGCTGGGCAGTTCTGCTTTAGTTCACCCTGGGGCAGTTCTGATGATTGAATTATTTCAGGTACTGGGCAGTTCTGATGATTGAATTATTTCAGGGGCTGATTAGATCTACTGATTGATCACCCTAGGGTGCTGTCTAATGGCAGCTAGGTCCAATGCTCATCAGGGGTTCAGTGGTTCACAATCTACCCCCCACAAAAGGCAGACCCTCCAAACCACCTGCCCACAATCAGGACAGATTGGCCCAAGAGGGCTGCAGAAGACTCCCAGGTGTGTGAAAAGCACAACGCTCCCACTCCTGTTCCGACTCCTGTTCCAGCTCCCTGCTCCAGCTCCCAGCTCTGGTCTTCCTGCGCTGCAGTCTGGGTTCAGCAGAGCACCCCCCTGCCCAATTAAGACAGACCTCTTTTGAAGTTCTTCCAAAGTATCTTCTTCTAGAAATGTTGTTCTCCAGATATTCTGGATTTTTTTTGCTTCAAAATCAGTCTAGAGGCTTCATATGTTGTTGGTTTGAGGGTGGGTTAGAGGAGGTTACAGAGAATCCTGTCTGATCTCCACCATCTTGGCTCCACCCCCAGAAGTGTACTCAAAAGCTTTTTATTTTCCAAATATATGTAGAGAAAGCTTTCAACATTCACCCTTGCAAAACCTTGTGTTGCAAAATCTTTTTTCTCCCTCCTCCCTTTCTCCCACCCCTTTCCTTAGATGGCAAGTAATCCAATATATGTTAAACATGTGCAATTCTTCTGTACATATTTAGGATATTATTCTTGATGAAGATATTTAACTTAGTGGGGCAATGAGGTCATAAAGGTGAGTGAAGAAAAAACAAAATAGATAAGCACAATTCAATTGTAAAGGCAGATTGAGCTGCCTTTAGGATTGGATCCATATGTACAAAAATGTTTGTAACAGCTCTTTTTTTAATGGTAGCAAAGAATTGGAAAATGAGTAGATATCCATAAATTGGGGAATGGTTGAATAAGTTGTGGTATATGAAGATAATGGAAAATTTTGCCCTATGACAATGATGAACAAACTGATTTTAGAAAGGCCTGGAAAGATTTACATGAACTGATGCTGAGTGAAACAAGCAGAATCACGAATACATTGTATACAATAACAGGAAGAATGTGTGATGAAAACTATGAAAGACTTGGTTCTCCTCAGTGGTTCAGTGATCTAAAGCAATCCCAATAGACTTTGGGCAGAAAATGCCATTTATATCCAGGAAAAAAAAATTATGGATATAAATCAACACATGTTCACTTCTTTTGTTTGTTTGGGTTTTTTTTTTTGTTTGTTTGTTTTTGTTTTTTTCTTTCCCATGGTCTTTCCCTTTTGCTCTGATTTTTCTTTCCCAACATGATTCATAAAGCAATGTGTATTAAAAATAATTTTTTTAAAAAAGAGGAAAGACAGATTGATATCTTTGCTACTCCTTATTCTGTAAATATTTCATATATATGTAAATGTTTGCATATTGTCTTCATGATTAGAATGTGAACTCCTTGAGGCCAGGGACTATAGAGGTTTTGTTTGTTTTGTTTGGCATAAAAAGAAACTTTCCAGCACTTCACATTGTGCCTGGTTTGTAGTAAGCACATAATAAATCCTTAGGTTAAATCAACCAGTGCTTGAATTATGAAAATTGCCTCCCTAATGATTATTTTATGGGTATGTATATATGTGGGAAGAGGTTTATCTCATTAATCAATGTTGGAAACTATTTTTAGATAGTGTAGTTGATAGGGTGTTGGTTCTGGAGTCAGGAAGACATGAGTTAAAATATGATCTTAAATACTTATGAACTCTTTCACTCCAGGCGAGTCAAAATCTGTGCCTCAGTTTCTTCAACTATAAAATGGGATTATAATAATAGTATCTACCTTGCAGATTTGTTATAAGGATAAAATGAATTATTTGTAAAGTGCTTAGCACTGTGTCTGTTACACAGAATGTAGTTAATAAATCCTTGTTTCCCCCTTCCATTCCTAACCACCATATTGTTCAATTATTCAATCATTCAGTGGTAACAAATACTTCCTGATCCCATGGATCATAGCTCACTAATCCTTTGTGCCCTCTGCTATCTTTAGAAGTCTGTCCAAGTTCAAAATGTGGTCATGAAGAGTTTACCTAAACCTTAAATTTATGAAAAGGAGCAATTTATAGACAGAGAGTTTCCTGAGGCCACTGATAGTGATTAGCTCAATCTTATAGTCCCACCTCTTGTGGAGGTCTTGGTTAACTCCACCTTACAATATCTAATCAGAAAGTCAAGTTGTGTCAAACTCCTGAGGTTAAATTTCCTCTATAAATCAGTCCATGACCCATCCCATCCTTGCTGAATTCCTTTTGGGTTAGCCTGCTACAGTATTCTGCTTTGTAGTGTCTTTCCTCCTATCTTTCCCCTGTGACTCATCTTTCTCCTTCTTATAACTAACCAATCCTTTTGGAGTGCTAAATTCCTTTTAGGATTTAGTCTGTCAGTTGATGGCATATTCTTACCTCATAGTATATTCCCTTTCTCCAGGTTAAATTGTGAGTTCCACTAGGGAACTTGTCTTTCCATTGTTAATTGTTATGTGCTCTCCCAATTTATCATTCCTAGTGTCTATTGTATCTCTTCATTTTGTTTGTAAACTCTTCTCATAAACAAATAGGTTGGGGTATGGAGGAAGAATCATAAATTCAGATAAGTTTGGGAAGAAGCTAGGAGACACTGAGTCTGGGGCCATAAAGATAAGGGGTATGTCTAGGTATTTGGGGTATAAATTTTTTGTCAAAGAGACAGGCCATTGTGAATTCTTCATATGACTTTGCTCTCCTGGATCTCATCATTTGGTGCTTATATAAATCTCACCATTTGATGCTGAAATCTCAAAGACATCACTGATGTGATAATTTTGCTGATTTTTTGTAGTTTTTTCCTTTCTTTTAAAATCTTAGTTACAAGGAAGCATTTTCAGAGGAAAAAAAGGAAGAAGAAATTAAGGTGAAAAGTTCTACTGATACCTTTTGTTCTTCAGTTATATTTATTTCTATTTGTAATCCTCCCCAACTTTGCAAAACAATATTTCAAAGAAAAAATATTACTTCAGCAAAACAATCAACACATTTACTATGGCAAACAATATGCAATATTTTGAATAACACGTATATCTTCAATAAATATATATTTGAATGATATGTGATAGAGGGAATTTATGACATATTTTTTCTTCTTTCAATTAATTCAAAACCTATTTTGATTTGATTTGACTTGATAGGCACAAAAGTATCCAGAAAATGAAATATTAGCAGCTATAACTATCTGACTAACTATAAGCAGTCACAAGTGACATAAAGAGTTAACAAGAGATCTGTGCATTAAATCAGTTTCAAATTGGTTACTACTTCTAATTAAACAGTCATGAGTTTTGTGCTATTTATTAAAAGTATAAGAAAAATCAGCAAGTCATTATGGTTTCTAAAACAAAAATGCTTGATTTATCTAACATGGCTTCCAGAAGATTATGTACTCTGTTATTCTTCAGTGAGAAAATTTGGTTTTAAATTTAGGCATCTGGAGGGAATCATATTTTTCCTTTTATTAGCTCCAGATATTCTTTTGTACTGAATTCCAAACAAAATATTTTCACATGTAAAAACTACTGACACACATCTACATATTCTTTAGAATGTATGTTTCATATAGGATTTGTAATAGATACTTTAAAATATGCTATGGTTGTTGTGCCACAGTTCCCATATCTCAGTTTCTTTTAATTGTTCTGCCTTGGTAGCAAATCCCCCCCCCGCTCTTTCTGGACAATTAGGACTGAGATAGTTGGGGCTGCAGAGTTATGGCCACTGGCATTCCAAAGAGGCATAAAACCTCCAGATGGCCTATCTCAAATGCCTAGACATACTCCTTATCTTTATGGTCCCAGACTCAGTGTCTCCTAGCTTCTTCCCAAACTTATCGGAATTTATGATTCTTCCTCCATACCCCAACTTATCAGAACTGAATTTATAGTCCTTTCCTGGAACTCCAATACCCCCAATCCTTTGCCTCTCCTGCCTTCATTTCCCTGAGCACCAGAACCTTATAAAAATCCTTGGTAGCCCTCAATAGATCACAGAATACTTTGAGACAATAATCCAATTCAGTCAACTAGTCTTATCTCTCCATTAATATCAATAAAATATTAATAATCTTTAATCTGTAGTTTCTCAGTTTCTCCCAGAGCATTACATGGTTAGGTTAACATAGCTATAAAACTGCAAAGTCAGGCATTTTTGCTGCTCTGTGTTCCTTTACATACTTATCTACCTGTGTGCAGAAGACTTAATAAATCTAAAACTTGATTTGGGTAGGCAGAACAATACCTTGGAAAGAATGCTATGTTTGCAAGAAGGAATACTGAGTTTGAAATCCACCTCTGATGGCCTTACTTTCATTCACACTGCATAATATCGATCTCCTGTATTACATAGGTACTTATATGTTGTATCCCCTTTTAAAATGAGTTCCTTGAAGGTAAAAGCAAAGTGACTTTTTTCCACCCTCCTCTCAGCATTTAGCACCTTTTAGGGCACATAGTAAACACTTAAATACTTGACTGTTAGTGTGTAAAATGGGGATGATAAGAATATCTGTATTGCTGTGAAATTAAAATCAAAAACTCCCATATAAATGCCAACTTTTAAAAAATTATTTAGTCCACTGAGAGATTAGCTTTCATTTCAGATAGAGGATAAAGCTAGACATTAAGGGAAATGAACAAAAAAAAATAAAGGCAAAAAAGAGGCCATGACCCATGTAAAGTTAAAATTGCAAAAGTAATAAGTCAATGGGACCTAGTGGAAGCTAAAGAACAACAAAGAGTCATTAGGATAACTGCCAAATCCTTTCACCAAGAGGCCTTGAGGGAAAATGTTTTATCATGCATAATGACAAGTAACAGCCAGGCAAAGATAAATGTAAGTTTCAACCAACATTGATTCAAACAAAAATGAAACAACCTTCCCTAAAGAGGATGCTGGCATGCTCAATGAATTTTAATTGAATAACAATTCATCACAAGTATAAATTTATTTCCTTGAGGGCAGGTCTAGATCTAACTAAATCTAACTCAATCTGTGTACAGTGCTAAGTAACCAAAACAACTTCTTGAGAATTAATATTTTTACTTAAACTAGTTATTTGGTAGTATGTAGACAAATGTAACCATTTATTTGACTTAAGTAAATAAAATGCACATATTCTCTCTCCCTCTCCCTCTGTCTCTGTCTGTCAGTCTATCTGTCTCTCTCTGCCTTCTCCCTCCTCCCATGACCAAATCTCAAAGTAACACAAAACTGTTCCATAATGCTAATCTTTTTCAATGGTTTCTGCATAGAGAAAGAAAGAAAGCTTAGAAGCCTTAAGCAAAATTTCCAAATTCACCTGAGTCTTCCCAGGATTTCAACCCAGGTCTTCCAACTCCCAAATCCAGGGCCACCATTCTGTTACAGAGTTTTTTTTTTTTCTCCTTTGGAATTTATTATGAAAAGAAGAAACAAAAAAGCTTAAAGAAGAAAGCATATATCTGACTGAATTTAGGACTGTCACTAATATTTTATGTAAATTGCTTTGTATTTTCTTATATTTTATTTAAATAATCATTTTTATTCTAGCTATTCTTTGATGGACTCTCCCCAGTTCCAGTGGGAAAAAATATATATAAAAGATATATATATATACATACACATATATACATATACACATAAAAGATATACACACACATATATATGTATATATATATATTCCCAATGGAACTGGGAAGTTTGGTATACAAAGCTTATAATTTTTTATAATAATGATTTTTGATGTGACAAATCAGTCAAGCAAACACTTATTAATATCTATTAAAGTTAGAAATTATTTTAAGTATTAAGTGATAAATATAGGAAAAAGTAAAACAAAAACTTTTGAGTTCACTTTCTAATGAAAAAGACAACTTATCCATTAATCATCTCATGTAAAATGAAGACAGTATAAATGGAGGTAGTTTTATAATGGAAAACACTAGCAGCTTAATGAATGGTAGGGAAGGGACCAAGAACAGCTTCCTAGAGGAGATGGCATTTGAGGACAGTCTTAAAGCAAGCTTGGAATTCCAAGTTAGGAAGGAGAACATTTCAGGCATGAGGGGTCAGCCTGGAAATTGAGTGTCATGAGAGGAACAGCAAATAAGTCAGTACAGCTGAAGTGCATGGAGGAGAGTAATGTATTAAAATAATGAAAAAATAGAAAGGGGTGAAATTGTAAATAGATTTGTCAATAGAGAGGTTTATATTTGATCTTCGAATGAATAAAGAACCATTGAAGTTTACTGACCAGCTGGGAAATATGTGTGGACCTATCTTTTAAGGAAATCACTTTGGTGTTTTTGACAAAAGATTGAAATATGCAGATACTTGAGAAGAGAGACCAATTAAGAGTCAATTGCTATTATCTGGGGAGAGTAATGAATACCTGATTTAGGATACTAGCTGTATGATTAAAAAATAGACTTCTGCAAGAGAAGTTAGTGAAAGAAATTATAATATTTGGCAGCTGATTAGTTAGAAGGAGTAAGCAAGAAAGAGTAGCTGAAGATAACACTTTGACAATCTTAAATGTTTTTAACTTCCAAACTTTTCTTTCAGTGTCTCATCTTGATTCAACTCAATAAGTATTTATTAGTCACCTTACTATGGAAAAAAAAGGAAATAAGAATTATTAAGCTAAATTTCCTGGAGAAGTTCCTGCATTTAGAATATAAGACCTATTCCTTCAGCCAATGAGGATGAGGGTCAGTGGTAGGAGGAATTTTTTTGTATTAGGGACTATTTAATCTGCTGTTTTGTTTAGATAAGGTGCCTCCTCTCTTTGATTGCTTGTTCTACTGGAGTGACACCTGCTTCTCACAAGAATGTATAATAAACCTTTGCTTTGCTCATAAGCATAATTCCAACTGTTTTATTATATGATGGTCACATCTCTGAACCAAACTGTTTTGAGGGCTACTCCAGATCACATGACCTGATGAGTGGGCAAACTCTCAGGTGCTAGTGGGACGGTGTCCTGCCCTGTTTTAGGCAGCCCATGAGTGTCCAAGGCTTCTTTTTGCTCTCAGGTAAAGTGTAGAGACAAGGGACAAAGCAAAAGTAAAAACCTTCTTGGCAAAAATTCTGATTGCTTATGGTGAAGACAAAGCAATCAAGTAATTTGTGTGCATGCAACCCAAAGGTAAGAAGACCTGTGTGACCCTTCAGTAGAGGGTTACAGATTCTGGAGAGGTGCTCTGGACAGGAAAGACCTTTGGGTGACTAAGGGTTGGGGGTGACCCCACTGTGATTGGGCATGTGGAACTTAGATTCCATTCAAATTAAGATGAGCTTGGCTCAACTCAAGCCTCACTCTGTGGAGAATAATGATAAAGAAATATCAGTAGGTATTCCCTTGGTTAATAAGTTAAGTAATTGGAACAAGTTGCTAAAATATAAGAGAAAAAGATGATAAAATATTGTTGTTTTGTCTGAGGTAACAAAGATATTAGTGAAAGCACCATTTGGCCTAAATATAGCCTAAATATTTAATCCAATCAACCCTGCCCAGACCCCAGCAGGGGCCATATGTTCCACTACAGAAGGAATTAAAGCAAATTCAAAGAAATATCCAAAATTGCCCCCTTCCAAACTCTAAGACCCTGAATACTAAATTGTATCCTTTAAGAGAAGTTCCCTTGGCTCAGGGAGGCATAGAGTATGTGATTGCTGCCCTGAGTACCACAGAAGTCAAGAACTTTAAGAAGGAAATGAGGCCCTTAATAGAAGTTCCCACTGGGCTAGCAGAACAATTTGAACAATTCCTGGGCCCTAATCTTTTTACCTGGGAAGAATTTATGTCTATTTTGAATGTTCTCTTCTCCTAAGAAGAGAGGGAACTAATAAGAGGAGCAGCTATGAAGGAGTGGGATTGAAGTCACCCTCCAGCTGCAGGAGTAGTCCTGGCTGACCAGAAATATCCTTTAATAGATGTGAATTGAGATACCAATAACACTATACATTGGGAAAGTATGAGGGATCTTAGAGAACTGATAATTACAGGAATTAAAAACGCAGTACCAAAGGCATAGAACATGATGTCTTTGGGATGTCTCAGGGGAAGTATGAGTCATCAGCTGAATATCTGAATAGATTAAAAGATAGCATGAAGAAATACTCTGGGTTTGATCCTGATAACCCAGGAGTAGAAGATACTTTGCATTTTGTGATCAATGCATGGTCAGATATCACTAAGAAGTTATAGAAATTAGAAGAATGGACTATTAAGAGCCTTTCCAGTCTATCAGAGGAGGTCACCAAGGTGTATGTTAAGAGTGATCATGAGAAACAAAAGCAGAAAGCCAAAATCTTAGTCCAAATGCTACAGGGAACTGCAAAGAATACAGAAAAGCCAACAGGACAAGGCCCCAAGGAGAGGAGATAGGGATATTCAAGAAGGAACGGCAGAAAGCCTTTGAGATGTTGGGAATTTCAAAAAGAAGGACATACATTAAAAGACTGTCCATGCTGGAGAAAGGAATAGAAGATATAGTCCTTTGTTGAGTTGAAGATTAGGGAAGTCAGGGTTCTTGAAAGACTCCTACCTGGAACCTTTTAAATTTAAGGTTGGAGCACCATCAGAAAGCTGTTGTGTTTTTAGTAAACACCAGGCATCAAGATCCTCAGTGACCTATTTTTCCTGAGGATGTTAGATTGTCTAAGGTGACCCTGGTGATTTTTGGATTTAAAGGAGAAAATTTTCTTGCACCTATGGCCATGCCCTGTAAAATTTGCATGGAGGAAAAAAAGGGAATGTTGGGCAGTTTTTGCTCATCTCAGAAGCAGGAATAAACTTGCTGGGCAGAAATTTGATAACTAAACTAGAAATTTGTGTTGATTCCACAGTAGAATGGCACTAATGAATGAGGAAGAGCAGATTTAGGATAAACTCTGAGGTTTGGGCGGGGGCTTCTAATCCAGACCGAGCAGACATAGTTCTGACAAAGATCTCTTGAAAGATCCTAGGGAATTAATGAGGGTCAATTTGTAATACAAGACTTATTTAGAAATGGATTAATAGAACCTTATATTTCATCCTTCAATACACCTATACTTCCTGTCAAGAAGGATGGGAAATACAGGTTAGTTCAGGATTTGAGGGAGATTAACAAGATTGTGTTACCATCCCACCCCATGGTTCCAGACCCATATACCATCCTGGGCTAGATTCCTAGCTCTGCCAAGTGGTTCAGTGTATTGGACCTGAAGGATGCATTATGGAGCTGCCCCTTAGAGGAGAATAGTACTAAGTAGTAAATTTGCCTTGAATAGGAAGACCCAGAGACTGGAAGAAAGCAGCAGTTGAAGTGGGGTGTTTTACCTCAAAGTTATACCCAGTCCCCAAATTTGTTTGGCTGAGTCCTTGAAAATTGCATGGCAGACTTCCATCCAGTAATGGGAACCTGGATATTGCAGTATGTAGATGATCTATGAGTAGTGGGGGATACAAGGGAACATACCAGTAGTTGTATTATTGATCTATTAAACTTCTTGGGAGAATTGAGATTTAGAGTATCAAAAAAGAAATTGCAGTTTGTGGAGGGGGAGGTGAAATATCTTAAGTAGTATGTAGTGGGGACAAAAAGGAATACACTAATAGCTGTATTGATGTAATATAGCTTCTAGAGCAGATAGCAGTGATTTTGAGGTCCCCTGATCTTAGGAGGGGCCTTTGTTCTAACAATAAATCAGTAATCTTAAATCTTCTGGCTTTAGAGTCTTCTGGCCTCAGGATAGTCCCACAAAGCAAATTCCTGAGACAATAGGCAAGAGTCTTATTTTCCTCTCTTTAAATACCAATTCTAATTTGCTACAAAGTGAATGTTTTGAAAGATTATTTAATTATCCTTCAGCTTATCCACCAATAAAATATACTAGAGTCTTCAAGAGCACTATATTAATTTGACACATTTTAGATAACATGAAAGGTTTGAGAAAAAGGGAAAACTAAAAGTTGCATTAATTGGAACAGTAAGATTAGAATTTAGAGAAAAGATAATGTTTCTGGCAGGCCTGTTTTTTTAAAAAAAAAGTTTTTAAAACTATCTACAGAAATATAATTAAAGAAGGAATTTGCTTATACAATACAACAAAAATAGTTTTTTAAAAAAGTTGGATTAGTAAAACATTTACTGAGTATTAACCACACATGTTAGTTTATTAGAAATCAAATACAAAGAGAGATGAGAAATGGTTCCTGCCCATAAAGAAAGTTACAATCTATTTGGGGGAAATAGTACATATGAAGGGGACTATGTAGCAATGAAACAGCTTTAAAATATCAGAAATTTACATTCAAATAATTGTCATTTTTTTCAAAGTAACCATTTTGAAATGCTATGGACTTAGTCAAATCTTGTTAATATTTCTCAAAATATTTTTGGAACTTGGTATTTCCTTTATAAATTACAAAATATTAATGATGAAAGGAATCTTAAAGATAATTGACTCCAATCTCTTCATTTTATAGATGAGGAAACTGAGACCTAGAGAAGTTGTGACTTGTGTAAGATCATATGAGTTAAAAAACAAAAACAAAAAAACCTTTACATTTATATATCGTTTTGATATTTGTAAAGACCTATTTTTTCTTCTGATCAATCTAATGAAATACATGGTACAAATTTTATTCCTTTTTATAGATTAGGAAACTAAGACTCTAACAAACTAATTGATTTGCCCATGATCATGAAGCTAATATGTATGTGAAGTAGGATTTGAACCCAAGTCTCTTTGTTGCAAACTCAACATTTTTCTGACATCAGGTTGGGTGTTCATATTTTAGGAAACATTTAAATTGGTTTCATTTTTTAAAAATTCCACTATTTGTATTTGCTTAAAGAAAAAGGATGAAATGCTAATTTTAAAATCTCTTAAAAAGGTGACTTTTGCCTTTATTTATCTTATGAATATTTGTGGCAAAAATGCTAGACACTTTAAAAATGTGTAAGGTAATTATCAAGCAAGAAGAGAAGCAATCATTACACTTATATAAATGCACACATCTTGTTAATCTACAATCTTTAATTTCCACTCCATAGAAAGATGTCCCAGCATGCATTTTACTAGTGATTGCTCAAATCTATTGGAGCATGAGCTCTCCTATAATGCTTAGGTCATCTTAAAAACTGCTAACATATATTATAGAATTTAAAATTAAACATATACTATATTTATGTGTATTGATAATTGGAATGTTTACTTAAACACTATAAAGAAACTCAAGGATTATGTGTACATGGTACTAAAAGAATTCAGAGCTCTAAAAATTTCTAGGTGTCATTTCAGTCAAAAATGGTGGCTGACTGAAAATTCTTTTTGTCCATTTTGCTTTTCAAGAAGATGAATTAGTGTCACACATATATTCAGAGAAACCTTTGATATGCCAAGTATAGTCAAACAACAACAGCAATAACAAAATAACTCTCACCCTCACAAAATAAATCAGTGATTTACTAAAGGGCAGAGAATGTCAGAGCACAAACAATAAGAGAAACAAGCAATGCCAGCATGATGATCTTGAAGTTGGAAGAGGGGACTATCACTGTAATATGTAAAAATACCTGTTCAGTGTTTCAGCTAGTGTTACTCCTATTTGCTTCAAACAATATTGAACCAACAATTGGTGCTTGATTGTTATTTTTGCTGCTTTTTGTGACAATGTGATGATGATATAGGGGAAAATCCATTTGCATTCCATAAATTCAAGAGCTTGCAGGAACTATATATACCAAGCATACTGATAATACCCACATTAAAATTCATAGGCTGAGGGCAAATTACATATACAATCTAATAAAGCTTGAGATTAGAGCTTTCTAAGATCAAATCACTGCAGGTGAGAACATTGAATAAAAGAGAAGTAAGGTGGCTGGGGGGATACTCTGTGTAATTCAGAACTTTCCCATTTTTTCATTAATGAGGGATCATCTAAATACAGAAAATCTATATTTCTATATATCTATATCATGGAGAGATCCCTATCAATTTTTCTCTTAATAATTAAAGTGTAGTACTCTTGCACAATATTTCTAGCTCTGATAGTTATCTGATTATGTAGTATGGGTTTCTATGTGGTTTGACCTGTCTATGATTTAGTTTCCCAGTGTGCAAGATCACTACTTCTCATTTGACAAGATATTCTGGATTATTATTATAATAGGTGTGCCTTTTACACTCAAGTATAGGAAGTCATTCCAATGATTACTCAGAGAAGTTATACTTCAATTAGTATGAAAAGAAATGATTCAGTCAAAAATCTTTTTAGTCTACCATAACTGAACTTAGTCAATAGAATCAATAAACCAAATGTGACAATTATTAATATATGCATTTTTGAAATTTACATACAAGATTCATATAAAGTTATATAAGATAGATGCATATCTTCCTCCTGTCACTCCAAAATATTTTTCAGTATCGACTGACCTGTCTTCCTTCCTTCCTTTCTTCTTTTCTTTCTTCCTTCTTTCCTTCCTTCCTTCTTCCCTCCCTCTTTCCCTTTGTCCCTCCCTCTTTCCATCTTCTTTCTTTCCCTTCCTCTTTCCCTCCCCCTCTCTCTCTTCTTCCCTCCTTCCCTTCCTTCTTCCTTTCCTTTCTTCTCTCTCTTCCTTTTTTCCTCCCTTACTTCCTCACTACTACCCATAGACAATGTGATAGAATAGAAAGAATATCACAATCCCACTCTTGTCTTAAATAATCATGTGATTTGAGGCAAGAATCTGATTGTTTTTAATTTAATATCTTCATCAATAAAATGAGCAGTTTGGATTAATTGTCTCACTCCTCATTCCTCTCAGCTTCAGCATTTCTGTGCCTGTTAGAGTATGGTGAGACTTGTCCATCTATTTTCCCAATCCTTTGGTTTAAATCACAATGAATTTAGAAAAGAAATAGACATGATAGAATTGTTACCATGTTGAGAAAAGCAGAACAGCTCTCATATCTTTCCATGGGAAGAAAAGAGAGAGTAAAGTTATGTTTGAATAAATAAGCTTTATGGTCATTCATTGAGGAAAAGTGATGCCTTAATATGAACTTAAGTTAGATACAGCAGAAAGATTTCTACATATGATGACCTGCCATTTACTCATTATGTGACCTTGGGCAAATCACTTGACTCATGTAAATCTCAGTTTGTTCTGTTGTAAAACGAGAGTACCCAATTAGAAGAATTTGGAGGTCCTTTTCAGATTTAAATCTATGGTCCTTTGAAACAAGGCAAACAGACATACAATGCTTATTTTCAATTTATTATTCTTTATGTCCAAGCTTCTCATTATAACAGGAAACAGTACAATTTCTCTGACATTCTAAAATAAGTTGTCCCTGTACATGTTATTTTCTAATCAATACAAAGAAATTCTAGTTAAAAATGTTTTTTCCCCTTTAAAAATGCTATACAAATTATGGTGATATTTTTTTCCTAGTTGGTTTAATTTTCTTAAAATATGCAATATCTATATTAGGGAATATGTTTAGAGTATCAGTAGGAGAATATTTTTACAAGCAAATATCATTATACCACTCTGCTTTTTTCCTATTCAGTATGACATTATTACCCTCATATGTGACAGCAGCATAAAAAATGAATCTCTTATAAAGGCAGTAAATGAAGGGGGGCATTTCAGTAGTCAAAACTCAAACTCTAAATAATGTCAAATATTAATCATTAGCACTTCAATGATAGCAGGAAGAAGTGAGTTAAGAGAATTGTTTCCCCATAAGTGGAATAACATCTGTTTGAAAGCTGCATTAAATTGAAGCTTTTACCAACTCTTCAGCAAAATCTGTGCATGCTAAGTAAAATAGAGGAATACATTAAGCCTAAAGGCACTTTTAACATTTGGAGCAGATAATTTTTCAGAATTTTGAATAATGGAATCATCCTTAGGAATACAAACAATCTGTATTAAGAAAGGGTTATTTTTTCTTTTTTAAGTCTTACTAAACAATTTTCATTGCAAATTGTTTTTCTTTTAATGGTCATGAACTAAATTGACTTTAAACATTGAAAAACAGTGGTACTAGGGCTTGAGTATGACATACTGTTCTGTTCACACCCTAAATAGTTATTCTTTACAAATCATAGGTTGTGATACTGTTTGTTTGAAATATGTATAAAATAGACACTTTCTTCTTGCTTAAAATTTTTTGTTATATGTCAACAAGAAAAAGAAATATTTCTTCCTCATCCAGAACATAGATGCATGGTTTACAAATAATGCCATATTTCTAAATAATTTTAGTAGATTACCTTTGAAGGAAGGATAAATTAGGACAAATTAGCCCAATTAGCCCAAACGATCAAAACATGACTTTAAATGAGACTGTTTCAGGTTCAATTCCAACATATTTTAATTAGCTTAGAAAAGAAACCAAAAAAAATCTACAATCAAACATTGCTATCTTCATTCTCCCAAGCTATGTCAGAAAGGCATACTCCTTGGTACTAGATGCAGTAAGTAAGAGGGCCCAGTTGGCTCAACACAGTTGGCAGCAACTAATTGCCACTGATAAATAATTAAAACAAAACTTAAATGAAAATATATATCAAAGATATGCTAGTTAGGTGAGTAACATCACCTTTTTATGCAAAAAAAAAATCAATCAATGAACCAAGAAACTAGCATTTGTTAAATATTTGCTATGTGCAAGACAGTATACTTGGTATTAGGGATGCCATGAAAAAATGAAACACTAAAAGCTAGATAGTGCAGTGGATAAAACTACCATCCTGAAGGCAGGAGGACCTAAATTCAAATGAGGTCTCAGACAGTTAACACTTACTAGCCATGTGACCTTAGCCAAGTCACTTGATCCCAATTGACTCTTTGAAAAAAAAAAGGAGAGGAATATAGCCTATACTTGAAGATGATCACATATGTTTGAGTCATTGCAGTAAATGTTAATATATGCATAAATATGATGTATTACAATAAACATAATACATGTGTTCAAAAAGCTGATTTTTGAGACATGACAGCTCTGAAATGGAAATGAGAAGGGAATGACAAGATAGAGATTAATGTAAATTTGGATCATTACGGAAGATTTTATGAAGTAGGTAGAGTCTGAGCTTGGTCATAATGATAGCTTGTAATGAATAAGCACTAAAAAGCTAAGAAGGGCACTTGAAGTCAGGGAATGGTCTGCAGAACAGAGATGCTTATTATTTTATTTAATTAAATTAAATAATATTTATTAAGTATCTACTATATGTGAGGTACTGTTCCAGTCTTAAGGAGCTTAAAATTTTATAAAAGAAGACAATACACAAAATGTCAGGATGCTAAAAAGAGGGAGTAAGATGTCTGGGTGCTGGGCCATAATGATATTAGAATTAATCTTGGGGGGAGAGGGGTGGAGCCAAGATGGTGGAGTGAAGACAGGACTCTATGTGTTCTCCTCTGACCTTCTCTCAAACCAACAGCTGATTAAGCCTCTGAAGTGATTTTTAAGTCAAAGAACACACAAATATTTGAACTACAAAACATTCCTTGCAGAAGGTACCTTGGAAAAGTTCCAGAGCAGGTCTGTTTCAGTCGGGCAGTTCACTTAATTTGGGAACAGCTCTGGGAGACAAGGCAGGAAACTGGGTGGGATTCAGTGTGGCAGATTCTAAACACCTGGGGAGTCTATCTGAGGCTCTTGGGACACTCAGCCCTGATTGCCGGCAGGTGCTCTGCCTTTTGTAAAAGGTATATTGTAATCCATTGAAAACACTGGTACTAGTCCAGAGAGCCCAGCACCAGAAGTTAATTAGTGGAATTGCCCCAGGGTAAATTACCATAGCCACCACTTCTCTACTTTAAACAGACCCCAGGCTTAAAAAAAAAAAAAATGAATAAGCAACAGAAAAGAGCTCTCACCATAGACAGCTTTTATAGAGAGAAAGAATGGCAGACCCCAGATCCTGAGGTTCCTAAAACTACTCCAGAGGAAGCCACAAAGGATCTCCTGGAAGACTGCATAAAGTATCTCAAAAGAGAATTAGATGATAAATGGGGAAATGAATTCAAATCAGTGCAAGAAGGATATAATGCCCTCCAAAAGAGATATGATAAAGACACCAATTTACTGAAAAACAAAATTGGTGAAATGGAAAAAGACAACAATGCACTGAAAAACAAAATTGGTGAAGTGGAAAAAGTATGCAATGAACAAATTGGCCAGTTACAAAGGGAGCTAAAAAAGGTAACTGAAGAAAATAATACATTAAAAATTAGAATTGAACAAATGGAAGTGAATGACTCAACAAGACTTCAAGAATCAGTAAAACAAAAACAAAAAAAAATGAAAAAAATAGAAGAAAATTTAAAATATCTCTTAGGAAAAACAACTGACTTGGAAAATACATCTAGGAGAGACAATCTAAGAATTATTGGATTTCCTGAAAGTCATGATGAAAAAAAGAATCTAAACACTATCTTCCAGGAAATCTTGAAAGAAAACTGCCCTGATGTTTTAGAATCAGAAGGCAAAATCACCATCGAAAGAATTCACCGATCACCTCCTGAAAGAGACCACAAAATTAAAACCCCAAGGAATATTGTGGCTAAATTTCAGGACTATTGCACCAAGGAAAAGATATTGCTAGCAGCTAGAAAGAAACAATGCAAACACTGAGGAATTGTAATTAGAATCACACAAGATCTGTCAGCCTCCACATTGAAGGATCGAAGGGCCTGGAACCAGATATTCTGAAAGGCACAGGAACTTGAAGTACAGCCAAGAATAACCTATCCAGCTAGAATGAGCATTATCTTCCAGGGAAGAAGATGGACATTTAATGATATAGGTGAATTTCATCTATTTCTAATGAAAAGAGCAGAAGTGAACAAAAAATTTGACCTCCAAACACAGAAATCAAGAGAAGCATAAAAAGGCAAAAAGGAAAGAAGTCTTGAAAACTATTTGGGTTACTCAAAGAATGGGGGTATAATTTGAAATTACTTTGATAATATGAAAAAGAAACTAGAAATGGAAAGGCTATCATACTGGGAAAAAGAGGGAAAAGGTGGTAAAATAAGGTTAAAATAAAAGGAGGTCAAAAATAAGGTAAAATCTTATGAAGAGGCAAAGAAAACCTAATATAATTGAAGGAAAGAAGTGACGGAGATGAACATTGTGTAAATCTTACTCTGATCAGATTGGGCTTTAAAAGAGTATATCAGACATTTGGTTTCACAGAGAAACTTGTCTTTCCTCATAGGGAAGTGGGAGGGAAAGGAGGAAAAGAAAGGGATAGACTAATAGAATGAAAAATAGAAGAATTAGGGGAAAGGTGTAAAAAAGGAGGAGGGGCTCTAAAGGGGAAAGGACTGTTTGGGGGAGGTGGTCATCAAAAGCAAAATACTGGGGAGGGGGGAAGGGAGAAAGGGGAAAAGAAGAAAACATAACCTGGGTAAATAAGATGGCAGGAAATAAAGAATTTGTTATTTTAACTGTGGATGTGAATGGGATGAACTCTCTCATAAAGCAGAAGCAGATTGCAGATTGGATTAAAAACCAGAATCCAACAATATGTTATTTACAAGAAACACATCTAAAGCATGGAGACACATACAGGGTGAAGATAAAAGGCTGGAGCAGAATCTATTGTGCTACAGGTGAACAAAAAAAAAAAAGCAGGGGTAGCAATCCTTATCTCAGATCAAGTAAAAGCCAAGATAGATCTAATCAAAG
>JAJPUD010005029.1:132697-173770 GCA_023553655.1 Myrmecobius fasciatus | reverse complement strand
CCTTCATTATGCCAAGCACTGGAGATACAATGACAAAAATGAAACAATCCATCTTTTCTATTGGGGAAATGTATGTACAAACATGAAAAAGTCTATGCAAAATAAATATCAGTCAATTTTGGGGGGGAGGAAAGTAGGAATTGGAGATGGGGATCAGGAAAGGTGTTGGGTAGGAGGTGATGCTTTGAGCTGAGTTTTGAAGAGAACAAGGTATATAAGAAGTGTGTGTGTGTGTGTGTGTGTGTGTGTGTGTGTGTGTGTGGTGTTGGGGGAGAGGGCACAGTGAGAAGGACTGCATTCTAAGAATGAGGGACAGTCTGTGCAAAGGTGTGGAGATGAAGATGTGAAAGGTGGCAAGAAGGTCAATTTGGCTGGACTGGAAAGAGCATAAATATAAAGAAAGTCTAGAAATGTAGGATAGGATCAAGCCATTTTGAAAGGCTTTAAATGGTAAGGAGAGGAGTTTATATTTGCTTCTACAGTTAAGAGGGGGTCTTGTGGAATTTATAGAGCAGGAGATTGACATAAATTTTAGGAAAATCACTGTGGCAGCTATGTGGAATTGACATAACTCTATTTATTAGAAATTTTAAATCCACCCTTTTATTCTCTTAGCTTTCTGCCATTTTATGTTAGGCACTATGCAAGACATATCGAATTGTGATCAAGAGAACATTGATTTTAATCTCCATAAAATGCAAACTCGTCTAGTTCAGTGACTTTGTTTTGAGTTTTGTTTATACCTCTTTAGTACCTGGCATAGGCTCTTAATAAATGCTTGTAAGCAACAAAATGACATAATGGATAGAACACTAGGTCTAGAATGAGAAGACATAAGTTCAAATCTAACCTCAGATTAGCTGAATGACCAGATCCTGGACAAGATCCTTTCTCTTACAGTTCTCCCTTCTATAAAAATGAGGATGGTAATAGCACTTTACTTCCCAGGGTTAATGTGAAGATCAAATGAGATGATATTTGTAAAGTGCTTAGCACAGAGTCTGATGCATAATGAGAACTTAATAAATGCTTGTTTTTTTTAACTTTATTGGAAATTATGTGGGCTGTTCTATGATCTAGACTCAGTATTTCCCCAAACTCATCAAAAGCTTGAAAGATAATTTTTCTTTCTTTTTATGTCCTAAAATTGAAATTTCAGTATGGCAGTATTGAGATAGGAATGGTGGCTCTCTAGGCCCAGGAAATCTGAGATGGTCCTATGCAAATTTTCCATGGGTGGTGACCTGTGTGTAATGAAATATTCCATGACCTTGCTTTGCCCGGGGAACAGCATAGACACCTGTCCCTGTAGTGTCTTGGAGGCACCACAATGGATGTTCTATTTTGAGTGAGATGACTATTTTCAAATGCTCATGCTGGTGAAATATGGAAAGAAGGGTTGAGGGAAAAGAATGTGGGATCTCTATCCATTGCCTTCCCTTAAGTTGCAATTAAAATCCTAACTTTTACAAGAAGTCTTTCTCAACCTCTCTTAATTCTAGAATTTTGAACACCTGTGTAGCAGAATAGATAGGACTGGTGTCAGAAGACCTGAATTCAAATTTGACCTCATACAGTTACTAGTTATGTGACCCTAGCCAAGTCACCTAAACTGTTTGCCTCAGTTTCCTCAACTGTAAAAGTAAATAATAATAGCACTTTTCTCAGATTGTTCTGAGGATCAAATGTGGTAATATTTGTAAGGCACTTAGCCCAGAGCCTGGCACAGTAAGTGCTATATAAATCGATGTTTATTCCCTTCTTTTTCCCAATGTCTTCTCTCTTCTAATTTTTTCATTTATCCTGTATGGAGTTTGTTTTGCTTGTTCATTTGCTCATTGTCTCCGTATTAGACTGTTAGTTCCTTGAGAGTAAGAGCTGGCTCATGCCTCTTTTTGTATCTTCAGTTGCATTGTATAGCACCTAGCATAGAAGGTACTTAGTAAGTATTTATTTACTTATATGACTTAATAAATATTTGTTGACTGGCTGATGGAGTAAAAATCCTTATTCTTAATTTTGCCCAAATATGTAAACTGAAGAGTATCATATTATATAGGAATTCCCCCTCCCCCCAACTAAAACTTGGAACTATAGGACCTGAGTTTGAATCCCAACTCTACCATTTACTTTATGACCTTAACTAAGTTACATATATTTTCTGGGACTTGGTTTCTTCAACTATAAGGTGAAGAGGTTGAACTCCACATCTCATTCTAGTTCTAAATCTACAGTCCCACAATCTTATGCAGAAGAGAAAGGTCCAGCCTAAAAGTCAAGAGGAACTGGATTTAAGACCTGCCTTTGAATGGATTTCAGCCTGTGATTATGAGTAAATCACTAATCATCTTAATTTTCTATGTAACTCTCTTAATCTATTAGTTATAAGTGAATCATCACTAATGGAGAGATTTTCACACCCTGAGTTCCCTACACCTAAGAAATCACAGACTCTGATACTGATAACAGCTTCTGCAAGTTAATTAATATAGAGCCCACTTCATTTTATATCATTCCAATGCTTTGAAATCCTTAAGTGTATCATTTTCCAAGATTTTAGCCTGTTTTCGCATCTGTAAAATGAGGAAGTTGAGCTAGATAATCTGTACATTTCCTTTTCAATCCTCACCCCAACAATCCCATGACTCTATGATCCCACTATCCCTCCATTTATTTTGTCTTCTATGTGCATAGACTTGGTTCCCCTATTAGAACTGGACTTTCTTGAGGGCAGGGATACCACAACTGAGACGTCCTTTATATTCCCAGAGCTCAGTACAGTGCCTGGCACATAAGTGCCTAATTAATTTTTTTTTTGACAAATTGACCTCCTCGATCAAAAGTCATCAGTTATTCTGTCTATTTGCCTGACAACTCTCAGTCTATCTACCCGATCAGCTTCAAGTGTGAACTACCCCATGGAGATTACCTTATTACAAAGCTGTGAGTGTCTATCTCCCGTCCACAGCCACTGTTCAGCAGGATCCCAGAGTTGCCCACAATGGCACAGGTCCTGAAATGTTTGTTCTTCAGGGGAGAGATTCTGGGCAGGAGTTCATATAGATTTTGGGACACATTCATGGTGCTAGCTCGGTCAAAGATATAGTGGATGATGTCTCCAGGCTTCAGGGTCCCCTTGAGAACTGATATGTCTTTTTCGGCATCTAGGAACTTTAAGATTTGCTTCCTGAAAAAACAAAGCCACATATGTGACAGAAAAGGATCTCCTCCCTTCATCTCTTCTCCCTAATGTAGCCGTCTCTTGCCAATTGTTCTCTCAGTGTTGCATGCTGCATTTTTCCTCTCCCCCAATTTTGAACCTTCCTCTTCTATGTCTGATAACCAGTTACTCTTCAGCAAACAACATAGACAGCTGCACGCCAACCCCCTGAAGATAATCTTGACTAATGGGTTTAGAGGTTGGCAATCTATGCCAGGTGTGCTAAAGATGACCCAAGGACCAATTTTCTTTGGCAGGTGGGCTGTCCGCCACAGTTAAGCCTTTTCTCTGACACCCATGCCAGATGTGACAGCTGCCACCAGCTGTGAGAGTTGGTGACACACATTCCTTCTCCAATCTGGAGAGGAAGCTCCAAGTCAGTGTGCCCCTCTAGCACACTAGAATTAGTTAGGTTGGAACCTTGGCATACTAATCTTAAAAAAAGATGGCAGGTCCTTGAGTTATCCTAAAGAGGGCCATCTTTGACATGGATTAACATTGGGTAGGGCCCTGACTAGGAAGTTAGCGTTCAATTCTCACTTGCCTTCTAATTAGCATGCACTTTTTATTTTATCTCAGTTTCTTTTCTGGTAAATTGGAAGAGAACATTGACTGGACAGCTTTTTCTCCAGACTGGGGAGGAAATGGTGTGTTGCAAAATCTTGTATCTATCTCTGATGGCAGCTGATCAACTTGTTAAATGGCCCATGGAGGCATCTTGTACTTTTTGAAAATTTCAAGGACTTGCCATCAAAGGAAACTTCAGTTAACTTCCAGAGGTTGTTCAATGCATCTCTTTATTCTACAATATTTCAGCAGCAATTACAAATAAATATATTTTGTCTATATATTTTGGTTCATGGTCAAGAGTGTTAAACATTGTGTTTTATCGTTCAGAATAATTCTCTGACTTTTTTTTTCTAGTCTTCTATAAAACAAAGGCTGGGTTAGAAGATTTATAGGTCTCTTTGAGATCTAAAGTCTGTGAGGTTCAACATACAATATAATGACTAACTAGCTTGGTGGTTGTCTTCCATTTTATTCCATTAAAATTTTTTTTAAAGGCATCTACTATGTACAAGGTAATGTGGTAGATGCTGGAGATAGAAAGGAAGAATGAAAAATGATGTATACTCTCAAGATTATATTTACTTGGAGGAATACAACAGGTATAAGACGATTTGAGGATGGATAAAACAGTATTAATTAGAAGGATGAAGGCAGGCTTTTTGTAGGAGGTGGCACCCAAGTTGAATCTTGAAGGAAGATTAGAATTCTAAGTATAGGTGAGGAAGGAAAGCATTCTAGGTATAGGGGACATGTTGTGCAAAAATTTGGGGGTGAAAGAGAACATTGTGAATTTAGAAACAGAAAATAGGCCAGTCTGGCTAGAAAGTTATATGATTCTTAGCTTTTGGGAAAAGGTAGAACCTTCTACTTGGTTGGTTTTTCTTTGGATAGTGAAGTCATATTTTTGAGATTTAACCTTGAAGAATCCCTCAAAGACACTTTTATAATAAGAGTATGCACAGAGAGGAATTGTTTTTATCAGAGATGGCTATATAAAATGGCCTAAGTTGATATAGGAACATATAGGTAACACAGTAAACAGGCCAGTGTCAGGAAGACCTGAACTCAAATCTTGTCTCAGACATTTCCTAACTATACAAATCGCAATCTTAGTGTACCTCAATTTTCTTATATATAAAATGGGAATAATAATAGCACCTGTCTCCTGAGGTTGTTGTGAGGATCAAATGAAATAATGTTTTTAAAGCACTTAGCAAAGTGCCTGAAACATAATAAGAAGCATATAAATGTTAGCTATTGTTAAGTTAACTCAGGAAAAGCTGAATGCTTTTCGAACAAATGAAATAAGCAAAAAAAAAAAAAAACCTAGAGAGATTTTATTGTTATTGTAAGATCTTTATGCACCTTGTGGATTTCAGTCAGATTTTTTACTTTATTTAATCTTTTTACTTCAGTCTAATTTTTAATTTTAATTTTTTAAGACTCATTGATTTTATTTGTTATAGTCCTTCCTCTACTAATTAAGGCTCTATTCCCTTCATACTTACTAGAAGAGTTCATGAATTACTATAGTTGAGAAAATTCATCACCTGGTGGCCAACCTTCTGGTGATGAGCCTTTCCAAGTCTAGCTGGCTTGATTTTTAGATGACAGATGCACATTATATCACTGGACTCCAGCTTGAAGCCTTGCCAACTTGGTAGGATCTGCCACAATTCATGTGCTGTCGCCATGGTCCTTGAGTCAAAGTCTTGCCTCTGTAACTTACCATTTTTGTGACTTTGGGAAAGCCACTTAACCTCTCTGCGACTCAGTTTTCTCATCTGTAAAATTAAAGAGTTTGGCTAAATGACCTGTGAGGTCCCTTCCAGTTCTAAATCTGTGATCCCATGATTTCTGTTGTGCAGAATGGGATAAATAATGCCCAAGAGGAAAAAAAAATACATGCATTTGACCCTGGATTCTTGAAGGTCTGGCCAATGGGAGTCTTGATATTTAATAAGGCAGGAGAAGCCTGGAGGGAATACTACCCCCTCTCCTCTTCCTTTGATTCTATTTCTTAATTAATGAAGTAGAGCTTTCTCTAACACAGAGAATTTTTGCACTTAATAATTTGTACTCGATGGAAAATGAAAGCATTGTTGTTATTTACTGGTGCTTACCAAGGATTACGTAACTCAACTAACTCATTAATTTGTTTGGGAAATGGCAAAGAACCTTCCAATTACCAACTCCAAAGTATTTAAAAACAAAGAGAACCCCCAGAAAGCCCAAAGACTTTCATGAGTGAATTAATTTCTAATTACTAGAAATTACTATCAATTATTAAATATTATTTCAAACAACTTAAACAATCTTTTCTTATGAATGATTTCAACAATTAATTGCCTGTGTTTGAAAGGATTTGTCCCTCCCCTTGAGTGAAGGCAAATGGTTCATACTGCAAGATCCATTGGGCTTATAGTTAAGAGCCCTAAGATGGGAAAGGCTAAGTTCTTTGACAACTAATTCATCATGATCCCCTAGGGTATGACTCCCTTCCCAGTCTTACACAGTCCAATCTTGAGACCATAAGCTGGAGTACCTCCTCTGCTTTGTGCCTTCAATGAAGTGATCAGATTTCTTTGGCAGTTATAAAGGGGAATAAGCTAGAGGGAGGAAACCCAGATGAAACTGAGCTGGCAAGAGGAAGTACAATTTCACTCACAGTTGGTCTTAATGACAACACAGAGCCTCTTATTAAAGGGATCAGTAATATGGGCCTGCAGCTGTCAGGAAGCCATAGCAGGCAAGTGCAGAACCAGGGACTTTGCAGGAAGAAATGTTGAAAGGGAAAGTAGGTAGTGGAGAGAGAAATTTACTTCCAATGATTTTTTTGGCTGCTCATTTCTGCTTCTGCTTCCATTCTACATATATCCTCTGGAGATCATGTATTTCTAGAATTTGTTCTTCTCTTTCTTTTCAAGATCTCTTTGTCCTGGAAACTGGAAACTAGAAACTCAAGGCTTGAATGGAAAGTCTGCTACTTTTCCCATGTACCTTCCTACAATCTCATTTTCTATTTCAACTGTAATTCAATGACCATACCCCAGTGTCCTTGCTAGACAAAATTATGGTCTGGGTAAAGTTTTTTATAGTGTCCCCAAACTCCATGTTTGCTACTGTTTTCTATTTTCCATGGTGCCAATTCAATTAAATAAATTATTAAATAGCTATTTCATGCAAGGTGCCATGCTAGATATTGGGAATATGAAGGTGGATAGGACATTGACCCAACTCTCAAAGGGCTTATAACTGAATAATGCTAGGCCTGATCTCATGTCCTCATATTCTTCTCCTTTCTCCTTCTGCAAACTTGTAATTAGATTCTTTATTCTTATAAACAAATAAATGACTGCTAAAGACATAAAGCTTCTCTCTAAGGAGAATGTGTATCATAACAGTGGTCAAAGTTTTGGAGGATAATAATAATAGCTAACATTTATATAATACTTTACTTTTTTATAACTCATTTTGTCCTCTCAACAACACTCAAAGTTAGGTGCTGTTATTATTCCCATTTTACATATAAGGCAATTGTTAAGGGACTTACCCAGGGTCACCCAGATAGCATCTTGAGACCCCATCTGAACTCAAATCTTCCTGACTCCAAAGCCAGCACTCTATCTTCTGGTACTACCTACTAATCTCCAGCATTCAAGAGTGGAATTTCAGTCAATAGTCAGTAGGAGAGGAAGGATTTGAGGAGGACCTTCGATTCTCATTAAGAACTTAGGGGCAGGTCAAATTCTGTCCAGTGATCCTGTACACTTGCCACAGAAATAATGCCTACTTCATCTATAGGTAAGAATGGACAGATTGAGAGTACTTTAATGATGGATTTGGATGAATTTAAGATAGAAATTTTCCCTAGCCAGTGTTTATAAAGACATTTATATTTAAACCAATGTCGGATTTTCTACAGTTGCAATTCACACCTCAGACCCAAATCTGATGAATCATTTTGGTTTCTCAAAAACTATGAAAACATTGTAGACCAGGAATTTAGCACAATGGCAATATGAATATATTCAGTGTGATCCGAGTCACAGCATTCCCTCAATTGGTCTAACTTGGAGGTCACTCCTATCTGGTATTCTCAGAGGGTAACATCCCAAGCTAAGTGGACACCCTTTTTCCTCCTTCCTCCCATGTTATTCCCCATGGCTCACTTCTTTGGAGCCTTGAACTCCTCTCACAATCCATTCTCCTCTTGGTGTCATACACCAGCTGGGCCACTAGGATATTCTGAGATTTGTATTTCTGACTGATGACTTATAGATGAAGCCTGCCTCGGCGGGAGGTAAACATTTTATTTCTATCTTGACTTTTTTCGATGATAAAGAGAGGCAATTTGCCAGCTTGTGCTGAAGAGGGCCAAATCTGTCTTTTGTCCTATAGGTAATTACCAATACCTGATCTTCAAAGACAGGGTCTGGTTGTGTCTCCATGTGGATGGGGCTGGCTTAATGTTGTGCTTTGCACTTTCATTACTTCTGTCAACAACAGCTGGAGCTGAAGAGCCGTTTATTACAACTTCGACTCTGGGGAGAAAAAAAAAAACACAACACAAATCAGAAAAAGAGACAGGATTTGTTAGCATACTGATGACATCTCTAATAGTTTTGATTTTGCTCTAGCATGAATGTAAACTCCAGAAAAGCAAAATTGCAGTGATTACCTAGAGGAGTGGAAACCTATGGATCTTTTAAGATGTACACTTCTCTCTCCCTTGCCCCATTCTTGCTTTCTCTCAAGCACAAACCAAGCTTTATCTTGCTGGTAAAGCTGTCCTATCCACTGGTGGGCAGTATGCTTGTTGTCCACAGAGAGGTGCCCCTTACCCACTTAGCAGTCACTAGTGGAGCTGGGTAACTCTGTGGCTCAAATTCAAGGAAGAAAAATACATAAGCAAGATATTTTAATTTTTAATAAAATGCATTATTATATATCTAGAGTTAGAAGAAACCTTAAAGGTCATTGAGTCCAACCCTCTCATTTTACAGAGGAAAAAACTGTGGCAAAGTCTTAATTTGAACCCACTTCTTCAACTCTAACACTCTTTCCACCATACCATGCTGACTCCCCTCTAGATAGGGTAGTTTAAAATAAAAAACAAAACCAAAACCAAATGACAAACAAAATGTACACCAAAGCTTCACTTGTTTTGGAATGATAGCCAAAGGTAATAGATTTCAGGCCTTGGAGCAACAGTGGGTCAATTGTTTTCACAAGGTGATACTTGATTATGTGTACATTAAATGCTTCTTTTTTCCCTTTTTTTTTCCAGAAACATCAGGTATTACTGTACTCTCTTAACTTCATAAGCTTGTGATCTATGCCAGTGGGTTTCTGAGAAACTAGGTTATAGTTATATTTATATAAAGGATATAATATTCAACCTAGATACTGCCAGATGCACACAGAGAGCATCTGGGTCATAGGAGAAGAGAACTGTTCCTTTATTTGGGGTGAGAAGGATAGACAGAATTTTAAACAGATTTGAGAAGCTAAATTCTTGTCCTTTCAAGAGTTCAAATCAAAGAACTCTTTGCTCTGAGGCTTCAAGCCAAGTTCAAAAATGTGAAATTCTTTTTTTTTTCTTTCTTTTCTCTTTCTTTCTTTCTTTCTCTCTCTCTCTCTCTCTCTTTCTTTCTTCCTTCCTTTCCTTCTTTCCTTCTTTCTTTCTTTCTTCCTTTCTTTCTCTCTCTCTCTCTCTTTCTTTCTTTCTTTCTTTTTCTTTCTTGGTTTAAACTCTGTTCTTTTCCTTGATTTTCTACAGATGGGCTGAGTAGAAATTCACTTTTGTGTTTTTATTGGAATCAGCTTTTACTTTTTCCCTCCTCAATGGCCTCGGCTCCTTGTCTTGACTCCATATTCATGCAACTCTTCTAAAGGTGATATGGAGAGTGGGACTTAGAATTTGGAACTCCCCATTTGGAAGCTTTCTAAGAGGGCTACAGGAATACCCTACATGTACTATTAATGGAAGCATCCATGAGAACTGGGCAAGACCCCATTACTTGGCAGTAGGCCCAGGTTACCAGCATTACTATGAGACCATAGGTTTAATGCCCATATTTCACAGCAGCTTACATCAAGAGGCATAAAAGATGGCAGCATTTCAATATTTTATCACGATAAGCCAGCCTTCCAGAGAGAATGGTATCAAAATTCAAGTGAATAGTCCAAATGCCTTAGAAAATACCTGACAGGCACAGAGGATTTTTTGGTTTGCCTAGCCAGGAACGATACCTATGCCCCACTTTACTGAGGAAACAAAAGAAATGGACATTTTTTGGCTACTATTTGGTTTAATGGGTAGATAAATTTGGGTAATGCTACTTAGAAACGGGGACTATGGCATGTAAGAGGTCTTAAGGCAAGGGTTCTTAATTAAGACAGGGTACATAGAATACCTCCCAGTGGGTCTGTAGCTAGATTTTTAGGGGATCTGTGATCCTGAATGGGGAAAAAGATATCTTTATTTCAATATAATTGTATTTCCTTGTAATCCTACATGTTTTACTTTATATATTTAAAAATATTTTTCTGCAAATGGGTCTATTAGTTTCTCTACACTGCCAAAGAGAACTATGATACAAAAAAGTCAAGAACCCTGCTGAAGGGCATCTTCTTTAGAATGGAAGTATTTCTGGGGTTGTTTCCTTGCAGCAGGACAATTATTAGAACCCAAATCTGTGGCTCCAAATTTGGTTGCTATGTTACCATGTGACAATGACTTTGCTGTAAGAGAGAAGTAATAAGAATCTTTTAAAAAGCCAGCCTGTGGCAACCTTTGTTAGAATGGCTATTAAAATTCCACCTATATTTGGTTTGCTGGTGATTGACTTCCACTGGATTTCTATGTAGCCAACTGAGATCCTCCTGGCAAAAAGGCATTTTCCTCACTTTTGGGAAAATGAAATTCTGGAGAGAGGATTTTGACCTCAAGATGCTTCATTTGGTATTTAATTTGTTTCTATCCCCACCTTATCTTTCTTAAATATGAACTAAGTCTATCCATTGGCAAAGACAAGCTCAGTTGTCAATATCAATGAATTGAGTAACTATAAAATTTGCTGCAATCTTTTTTTTTGGGGGGGGGTAATAGAGGAGCAATATGGCATGTGAATAGAGGGCTAGTCTTGACTTCAGGAAATCTTGGATTCAAGTCCTGCCTCCTTACCATATTAGCTGTGTGACCACACAAAAATCACTTAAAGGTTTCAGTGACTCAGATAACTCTCTAAGAATAGAAGTCATAGATAAGTGCAAATATATATCAAGAGAAGGAATTTTCACCTGAATAGTTCCTCACATCAGTGAAATTATAACTCTGGACAAAATTCAGGCTTGAGGAACTTCCTTCCCAAGAAATTTCAATTTCCTATAGAACAACTCAACATCTATATAATGTCAGCATTAAACTGTTGAGCTGCTTTCATTCAATCACTCAGTTATCATTTATTATGTACTACTGGGATACATGCACTATTTTGGATACGGGGTTGTAAAGGCAAAAATTAATACATGAGATAATCCTTAATCTCAGGAATTTTTTGGTTGTTAATAATTTTAGGAAATTACACAAGAAGTTTATTACAAGGATTAATCATGTAGATACATTAGGTCTTGTGTATATGTGAGAAAGTTGAGAAACCTGATTTGTTAGAATTATTAGGAAGGTGAAGGCCATTTTGTGATGATTATTCAAATGATATCAATTCTATGAAACAAACTTTTCAAATTTCTGAGCTTACCCAATGACCTCAGACACAAAAAGCTTCAGGTGGCTCTCTCTCTGTCTCCCTATATCTGCTTTGGTCAAGGTCACTGAAACAAAATAAGTGACCTTGGAACTTTCATATGACAAAAACAAATCAGAAACAATGACAACTTTAAGGTTGTAAAATGAGGATTTTTTTTTTAAAGGAAAGTATTCGTTAATCTTAGATGGCTCTAAGAGATGCTGCAGGAGAAAATACTTTGCCAGAAATCTCCCACATTTCTCAGGATTAGCCCACATGCAGCTCAGAACATAATCAATTATTCTATGATCAAATGATCAAATACTATGATCAAGTGAGAAAAAGCCCTTTTGAAATATTGAATACATATTAAACAATCAATGTTCTTTCAGACTAATTGCTTTTTGTACACCCAAACAATTTAAGTAGTTTTCAGCTGATATCTTGAACTCTTTGCTTTGCCTTACCAGAGTGATTGTTTCCCCCCAATAAGTTGTTGATTTTTGATGGAGTTTATATTGTGATTTTTACTGGAATCTTGCAGAATTCAAGTTTCATAGTGAATATGCAAATTCAACTTTTGATCCATTATATCCACAGCTGTCTAATATGATTCTGATTTTTATCTCAATGTAACTGCTGTCTCCCCATATTTCCCATCTTTGGAATATGCAGACCTTGGGTCATTTGTAAGTGTTCTTACATTGACAGTTTTCCCCTACTCCCACCCCCCAAAAAAGTGATTAGGGAAATGGAAAGCAGAAATGAAACAAAACAGATCTGTTCACTAAGTAAGAAGGGCACCATCCAGCAAAGAAGAGAAGCAGATTAATAGCTGCCTTACAGCAAAAACAAATGAACACAAAATCTAATTTACAAACCTATTAGATTTGCTATGTAAGCTGTTCACAGCTGATCTGATTGTACCTCTGCCTCCAGAATTCCTGCAAGACAAAGGAAATGCATTATTTATAAACCCAGTTCCTCTTTGCAAAGCTTTGTTCAATAGTCAAGAGATCCCCCAGTCTGGAGAGCTGTTCACGGAGGAAGCAGCTCTCCTTCTTGCCACTTGCCAAAAGGGTCCATCTTTGGGAGCCATTTTTCATGATGGTAAGTCAGAATGAGTTAAGAATAAGATATATCCTTTTTGTTCCTTCCGAAGGGTCCCATTATCAGGAAACTTCACTTAGCCTTAAGGTGTGGAGTAAGCACACCTGTGATTAGCCATACCTCATTAACACCAGCAGACAACACTGTTATTGTATGCCCTCCGAACTTTATACTTAATTTCCTTCTACATTAATTTAGACTTGTTTATATGTTGTTCCATTACCGTCTTTAAGCCATTTTAAAGTGTGTATCTGCTCATTCTATAAATTCCAGACATCACTTCTTCCTTTTCTTTTGTATTCCCCATAACAGCACCTAGTATCTAGGAAGATAATGGATCTGAAAGCACCTTAAAACGCATGAAATGTCAAATGTAAGGTCTTATTGTTATTCGGGGAAGCAGCAAAATTCATGAGTTGTAATGATAAAATAATTCATTGCTTAGCGACCTGTCTTCTTTTGATGAACTATTCCATACTTAACCTGGGTGGTCTTCTGTCAACTGATATAGTCTACAACCATTATTGGACTTCTGTGAGGATTTTCCAACTTGATAAAATCTTGTGCTCCACTGGCATAGCCTTGGAGTATTCACCTTGCCACATGAGGCAGGAGAGCAGGACTTTTGTGGAGCTAAGAGTAATGCTGTAGTATTGGGATCAGGGGTGGGTTTTTTATTTGTGGTCAAGACTTATGATTTCATCAATGTAGGGAATTCTCACTAGGATACAGACTGATACTTATACAATTTATAAGCTTAGGGAGTTGCTTGGGGCACAGATAAAATTAATTATTTGTCTTTGGTCATGGTACTACAAAATATTTGAGATAGAACTGGTCTTCCTGGTTCTAACACCAGGTTTCTACCATCCTGCCTCTTAGCCTTTACTTAATAGTGAATAAATGAAAATTAATTGACTATTAAAAACCAAAATTATCATCTCCTTTCTATGCTGTCTATAAGAAAATGACCACAAAGAGAGTAATCAGATTGTAGCTGATATGTTAGATACTTTCAGAGACCCCAAAGTGCCATGGAAAAAAGAGCTGATTTTGGAGTCACAGAATTGGGCCTCAGAACAGTGAGAGGATTTGATTAGGCTTTAGTTTCTTCATTTAGAAACCTCGGGCTTTAGACTAGATAAGTCCCTCTTCCAGCTCTTAATTTATGATAACCTCACTCATAACTCCAACTCTTTCTCTGGACTTTTCTTTGTCAGCTGTCTTGATACTCTGAAAAAACCTCTACCCTGAAACATTTCTTTCTAAATTGACATGTTCCTTCCAGACACCAACATTTTAGGTAGGGCTTTAGCTCTGTTTCAACTAAAATGCTTAGAACTTCTCTCTGGATTCATTCTTCTCACCCACTGTCTTGCATACATTGTATTATTTTCACCAATTGGAAGGTTAAGTCCTTGAGGGTAGGTATTGTTTGCTTTTATTATTAAACACTGACTACTATGCTAGTAGGTGCTGGAGATACAGTATCTCCCTCTCCCTTTCCATCCCTCCTTCCCTCTCTCTCCCACCCTTTTCCCCTCTCCTACCCTCTCTCTCCTTCTTTCTCCTCTTTCCCTCTCTCTTTTCCCTTCCCTCTCTCCCTCAATATCATTTATTTTAAAATTTTGTTTATTTAGAACTTTGGAAACACCAAATAAAATGAGCATTTCCATAGTCCTAGTAGAAAAGGAAACAAAAATTGTATATGAAACTATAGATTTCTATTACATACAGCTTATTTTTCTTATACAAACATGTATATTCAGGCTGTAACCTTCAAAGTTGTCCTGTTTGATTCTTTCTGGCCTTTTTCTGTGCATTAAAAAAAAAAAAAAAAACTTGCTTCTATGACCCTCCTTCCTTTCTTTCTTTTTTCTTTATTTTATAAATTTGTTCTTGAAAAGTTGGCTATAAATTAGATTTTGCAAATGAAATGACATTTTTCTTCATTATTTCTGTGACATTGCTTATCACAGGATTGTCAGTTTCAGGCCAAAAGGTTCCTTAGAGTTCTACTAGTCCAACCCTTTCATTTTATAAATGAGGAAATTGAGGTTCAGAAATGTTAAGTGATTTGCCTAAGCTACAAAGTATTAGTGGCAGGATATGAATTCAGGTCTTCTGGATTCAAAGCTCAACACATTATGCCATACTGCTTCTGTGATAGAAGTATTCCTTCCAATGGTATAGATTGCAACTCATCCATGGCTATCTATCCTGTGTAGTTCTCCACACTTTTCCATCAGCACTCTACCGAAATTTGGATTGACTTACATAATTTCAGAAATATTTTAGCTTCCTATCTAGTTGATCTTTAGTTGGCAATGACACCTAATACAGAGAATCATTGAAAGTGAGATTGGGAAGGATCTCAGACTTTAAGAAACTTGAAGGATGAATTCATTTGAAGGGTGAATACCATTGATGACAACCTAATGAATGGCTATTCAGCTTCTACTTGAAATCCTCCAGTGTTAGTGTTTTTACTAACTTATGAAGCAATTTTTGTTTGATTCTTTTTCTTTCATTTAGCAAGAAAATGACTCCCTTTTATCATTGGTACTTTTTGAATCTAAGGAAAATAAGAGTCATTCCTTATTCACATAACTATCCTTCAAATATTTGATGATTATCATATTTCTCCTGTTCTCCTCTTCCCTAGGTTAAGCATTCCCTTTTCCTTCAACTAATCCTCCTATTGACATGTATTGTAGTCCAAAAAACCCTCCATTTTTTCAGCTCTTGCTTTTTTCACTATAGGCTGTCATTTCCATAGCTACCTACATCTTTTTCTTTCTTCTTAAAATTTTTTATCTAGCACCCATGGATGCATTCTGCTAGGAATTTTCAATATTAAAATTTTGTATTTGCCATGCAATTTGATTCATTAGTGTTCCCCCAGATGTAACATCAAAGGTAAAAAATCAATCATACACACCTGAGCAAAGCCATTTCCCTCCCTCTTAAAACATCTTTCCCCCTTCTAATGAAGTGAACTTCCTATTGTCTGGAATAACCCAGGTACATCAAGTTAGGAAGACTGGCAGGAACTATAACCTAGGTGGTAGGTGCTATGTATGTATGATCCTCTGTTCCCTTCCTCCTCTTTCTAAAGCCTCCTCTTACCTAAGGCCCAGGTGTCTACATCTAGTAAATTAGAGGTGGATCTTCAAGGTAAAATGTGTCCATGCAAAGGCCTTTAGTACCTTTGGGTAGATCCCTGTGGTGAATTTTTGGAAAGAAAAATGCAAGAAATACTCTAGATGGGTAGACAAGGATGGATTGAGATTTGCATGGCTGGAGGGAAGTCCCAAATCAAGGATATCACAAAATCATTCATCAATATGAATATTTAAAGAAATAAAAGACTTGTAAAATTCAAATACAATTTTGAAATCCATAATGCAATTTATTTTACTGAGAGCTATAATAAATAGAAGTCCTTTTAAAAAAAAGTCTTGGCAGCAGAGGACTAAACAAATGTGGTCAATTAATTTGCTAACTGTTCTTTTACTCTTTTCCTTGCCTTGCTATCTTTGAACATTAATAAGTAGCAGTCTTTAATCATGGTTAACTATGAATTTGAGATTTTCATTAACTGAGTCACATCTTATTTATAAATAATTACAGCATATTTTAGGATAATTTTTAGTATTCACTACATTTGTGATAAAACATTATTTCTTTTGAAAATATTCTGTAATTTTTATTTTTCACTTTCAACCTTACTATCTACATTTTTTGATTAGTGACAGCTAACTTTTCATTCTAGGTCAGTTTCTGCCTACCATTCAGTCAGTGCATATACAGGCATTCTAAACTTATTTTAATAATGTTTTAAGTAAAGTATAAATGAGAGAGTAAATCTTCTGCAAAATCATTTTATGATTATGGGGTATATTCTATGTAATTGAAAGCCAAGCATAAAAGATTTGAGAGTTATTTGATGTTTAAGGTTCTCTGAACTACTGTCTGCTTCATTAAGGTAGATAATCAAGAGCTGAGTGTGTATTTTTCAGAGTATAAGCCCATATAGATGAATCCAAGGGACTAGTCTCTATGGAATTTATTTTATTTTATTTTTTTTTAGTAGCGGCATCTCCGTTCTACCATGTAACTGGTTTGTTTTAATACAGTTTCTCAAATTTAAGAAAAAAAAATCAAACCATAGACTTCAGTTTTCTCATCTAAGGAGATTGGATTGCAAGGTCCTTTGTAACTCTCACATTCTTGTATCATGAATAGTGATATACACAAAAAATAAGGATAGTATAAATTATGAGGTACGTATAAGAAAGGTACAAAACAAAGAACTCAGAAATACAAAGGGAAAAAAAAGATCATTATTGACCAGAGGAATCAAAGAGGCCTTCTTTGAGGAGGGATTTTGTGAAGAATGCATAGGAGTTCAATTGTAGGCGGTAGAGAAGAGGAAAGAGCATGATCCAGCCATAGAAACACAACTAAGAAAAGAAGCAAAGATAGCCAACTATGGGATTGAGTGAAAAGAATGGCAAGTAATCCACTATGGGTTGGGAGCACAGAATACATGAAGGGAAGTAGTATCAGTACTTTCTTAGTACTCAGTATTCCTACTTTGATTTCCTTTCCTTTCCTTTTTAATCTAAATTGTATCATTAGTCAATCCAATTCTCTACAATCCTTTGTTCTTGAATCCTTTGCCATCTTGTTCCATAGATATTCATCTCTTGCCAAACCTTGGGCTGATTCAGGTGCAAGTTTATGAAGGTTACTAAAAGTTAGGTGAAAGAGACTAGAGTAGGTAAAAGGAAAGCACAGAAGAGTATCCATCCAGTAATGGAGTGATTAGATCCATAAGAAAGAGAAGTCCGTAGTAGCAGGAAGTGAGAACTGAAGTGGGAAAAGAATGAAGGGAGAAAGGCCTGTTAGCAGGCTAATGCAATGTCCCAGGCAGTTGAGAATGAAGGCCTCTCCTATGGCTGTGGCAGATGGATTCCAGTACTATTTTGTGGGTAGAATTGACAAAAATTATGATTGAATTTGAGAGATCAAGAAGAAGACAGAATCAAAGATAATATCTAGATTTCAAGCACCAGAGACTAATGTATATAGTGACATTAGAAGAAAGAAAAGATTCTGAAGGACAGATAATAAACAGTGTAATCTTTTAATGGTTCCTAGTGGTCAAGTAAAAATAAAGTTCACACACCTTTTCAGTCTGAATACATTATTGCCCACTCTTTGCTCCATGGTCCAAAGAATTTGAACCACTCATCCACTTCCCTTCCTCTGTACTTTCCTTCATGTTCTCTGTGTCAGGAAGTGCCTTCCCTCTATTCTTTTCAAATCAATTTAGTTTAGTTCAAGTCAACAAGCTTTTATTAAGTACCTACTGTTTTGTGGAACATTGCTAGGTACTGAAGGTGGTACAAAGCTCTTGCCTTCAGGGAGCTTATAGTATACTATAGTAGAAGTCCCATACTTCTTTTAAAGTCTACATTAAATGTCATCTCCTCCATGAATCCTTTCCTAATGAACCCTCCCCCAGTTTATCAAGATCTTTTTCTTCTTAATTTTCTTATGAAACATTTTGTGCCACTCTCACTTACGTTATTTTGCATTAGAGTTATTGCTGTATGGACCACATCCCCCTATGTGATTGCAAGTTCCATGAGGGTAGGAACTGTATCTTATCTAAACTTTGTATCTGATTTCCACCCCATGCCACTAACACCTAGTCTTGCCCCCTTTTAAACAATGTAACAAACTGCATATAAACTGCTACATAATTACTAGAAAATTTTCTGCAATTTACATTCTAATCATTGCTGAATTTTCATCTTTTTTATTCTGGTGACCTCTGGTCAGCCCTCAAAGGAGACAAAAATCAATAAGTGAAAGCTATTTTATACCTTTCAAAGGCACCGTTTGTTGCAGGTAAAGCTATTCCATTTCAAGATAGTCCCCATTCCAGATACAGAAAACAAAAAGCCAAAATTCCTAGTTAGTGTCTAAAAATAAGCATATTTATGTGGTTAAGTCTAAGATGTTTGGGAATTGAAATCCTTTCCAATGATTTTAGAAATGAAGGGCTGGTCCTCCTCTTTGCAAGGTTAACTCCTTTATTTGTATCCTTAACTTCATCCTTAACTATTTGCTCCAGGACTTTGCTCTATTGATCATTATCCTCTCATAAAACCAGCATAGGTCAACTCTGTGCTTAAATAAACTTTCATTCTGCCTTGTCATCCCTTCAAGTTATCATCCTGTAACTGTCTCTCCTCCTTGTTTCCAAATTTTTAAGAAAGAGTTATTTACACTGGTCATACTACTGCTTATAAAACTGCTCCACTTTTACCAGCATATTTAGGTGAAATCTATTCTAATTCTAGCTTCCTTTGCTCCCCCCATTTCCATTCTTTTATACTCTACTTTCCCTCCACCCTTCTGGTCTATCTCATATTCTACTCCAATCCTGCCTACCTCTTCCATTGTGCCCTGAGGAATTGCCATTCCATAGTGAACAAATTTCCTTTCATCCTAGGCCTCCTTCTCTCACATTACTCACATAAGTTTTTCTTCTGCCATACATACTGTCTGTGTGACCCTAGAAAAACCACTTAACCTTTCACTGGCAGAAACAAGACCATAAATGATAATTTAAAAAAAAAAAAAAGGTGCTAACCAGCATTGGTAGGGGAAATTCCCTTTCTCCAAATTTCTCTGTACCCATGAAATGAAAGGTTCAGTTCCTATCTGTGCAAAAGGCTGCTGCTGACAATACCTGATAAAATAACTTTTCATTGGCTCCCTAATTCTTCACTTAAAAAATTCTACCTCTAGCATTCAAGACTCCACAATCTAGATCCAAGCCACATTTCCAGTCTTGTTGTATACTATTATTACTCTCCATGTACTCTATATTTCAAACTAACTGTCTCCACTGGCCTTTTCCCAATCTTACCTTGCTATCTTCTCTTTCCTTGAATTTGCTTAGGCTGCCTCTTATAACTATATTTCCTCTTCATCTCTGTATGTTATAATTCTTTTTCCTTAAATGTCCTGGCCATTTGCCGCCTCCTAAAAGAAGTCTTCACTGATCTTCCCAGCTTAACATTCTTTCTTTTGCTCTTCATTAAAAGTTTCCAAGAAACTTTGTTTTCCCCATTTTCTTGTTACATTGTACCTCATGCCATATATTTATTTTTTTTTTGCTTATGTATTTGTTGTACCTGCCTGTTAAAGACTATAAAATAAATACTTGAGGGCTGGAACTGAGCCTTTTTGTCTGTGTCTCTAACATCAGGAACAGTGCCTTTCCTATTGTAGGTGATTAATAATTTTATTGTGGGGCTGAATTTAATTGTTGGAAGACTGATGTCAGAAAAAGCCCAGTTTCTGAGGCTACTCTTATGCTTATGGGGAGGGAGTTCAATCTCTCAAAAAAGGTGAGGAAGAATTCTTCTTCTACTTTGCATATGTGGATATATCTGACAGTAGTAGAACCTAAGTTTAAGGAAGAAATTCACAGATCAACTTAAGCAGCTTCTGAGACACTGTGGCATCAACTTGAGTAAACTAACCCAGAGAGAGCCCATTATTTTGGATTAGACTCAGTCATTCTTTTCTCATTGTCAAATCCAAAAGACTTGGTGATGTGATGTGAGCTTTGGGAGGTAGTTTTTACAGCCTGATGCTGAAGACAGCATTTCTGAACCAAATTTGCTGAACAGGCCTATGTGCTCTGGGGATCACCCTGAGTTATAGCAAGTCCTGGAAGAATGCCATTAAAAGCTAACTTGGCTGATCTGATCTCCAGGGAGAAATAGCCTGGAGACTGAACATCTGAATGGGTGTTCCTTACTTCACTGAATGAGACTGTCAAGGGACTGTCTAACTTTGGCTCTCAGTTACCAACTCACTCTAGCTCTTGGCTGAGCTCTAATTAGGAATTCTTGAGCCTGGGGCAAATTCACTTGAGCAGGTTGAGTTGGGGTGAGATAGTGTTCCAACATCTGTGGTTCCCAGGACATTTACCCTAGGTATAGTCAGCAATGACCTAGAAAGTCCTGACTGAGTATTTTAAGCATTTAGAGAAGGGGAGTGCTAAGATGATGGAACCTGGAGGTGGGTGGGCAAGAGGGGTTATTGCATTGTAATTCTGTGGGGGACTATAAAGTGATTTGTGGAGGGAAATGATCTTTTTCTGATTTTTGTCAATAATCCCCACTCTTTATTTCCCCTTTTTCAATGCTCTGAGGAAATGCCATGATTTCCTTAAGCGAGTTATGTCTCTGGCTCTTGGGAAATTTTTCTTCACCTCTAGGGAAATCAGTTTTAATGCAGAAATTCTCTGACATCTTTGGAGCTTCAAGATAGTCCTTCCATGGAAAGCTCCAGCATTTAGAAAAGGTACAAATAATCATTTTTCTTGATGTCTACACCTTCTAGCACCCTGTCCTAAAATTATCACATATTTATTTTGAGTATATATTCTGTATATACTTATATATGTACAGATTTTCTCTATCCTCAAAAATGTAAACTCTTTGTGGGGATTGTTTTGATTTTGTGTTTTTATTTTCCAATGTTGTCAAGAAGTAGATATTTAATGGATATTCATCAATTAATTGTTTATCTCTAGATCTAGGGGCAGTCAGGGCTATAGATGTTGGAGATAAGGCACCTTCTTCTTGCATTATAAAAGTTCACCCTGGACAGATATGCCTTCTAAAGACTTCAACAGACAATGTATGCAGACTCCACCAAACTTAAATGTAGATAACTAGTGTATTTTTTTTTTTTTTTATCTTTCATATCCAGGACTTGAAAGGATTCTGTGTTAAGCCTGGCTTTCATTCATTTCTTAATAGGACTCATTACAGAAGCTGTGCCCTCTTATAGAGGGATGGAAGGAGCTCAAACCCTGTTAGGTCTATAGCTGTTGCTCTAATGGGTTCCATGAGAGCAACAAGAGGGAAAAAGGGAAAGGCTGAATAACCTATTAAAGTCTGCTGCATTCTTTTTATTATAAAGTTCCTGGAGGGCACCAGAATTGGGGAAGACTTTGAAGTAACTTTGCTTCCAAATTTTTGATGTCTTACCCTTCCAAGCCTAGGCTGAACCTAAGGAGAGAAAAAAGGCAGTGACCTCATGGCTATTATAAATATCATGGATCAAAAAACATTTATCTGAAATGTTAAACCACAGGGTAGGGCTCATATATCTCTATACATATGTATATATACACACATACAAATAAACATATATCTGGGGCAATGTAACTAGAAGCCTACATTCTTACTTCTGTTCTGTCTTTGGCTGAATAACCTAGAACACAACAATTTATTTATTTATTTATTTTTGGTGGCAAAAGTTTCCAGTTGGAAGATTTGTTTCTAATATAATTTAATTTTTTCTTATATTTTAAGTTCTGAAGTGTCTCCCTCCTCTCCTCACCCCACAGTAGGGAAGGCTATCATTTCACACCCACCCACACCCACACACATACATAATCATACCATTCATACTTTTATTTATCAGTTCTTTCTCTGAAGGTAGATAGCATCTTCCTTCAAAAATCCTTTGTAGTTGATTTGAATATTCATTACTCAGAACAACTTAGTCATTCACAGTTATCATTCAGACGATATTGCTGTTATTGTATACAACAGCATTCTTTTGGTTCTGTTCATTTCAGACTTTATTATACATGTAAGTGTTTCCATGTTTTTCTAACGTGCTCATTATTTCTTATAGCACAATAGTATTCCACCTTTCTTCATAAGAGAGAGAGTTGTTTTGAGGATTAAATGAATTGATAGTGCTTTGAAAAGGAGGATGCACTATTCAAAACCTCCAAGAGACATAATAAAATCTAGGACAATCAATCTGTTGTGATTCCTGGGTAGGGAAGGAATTTGAGGAACACTGAATTTCCTTTTGGAATATCTCTATTCCTCAGTGAAGTTGATTATAAACATTGCCATATCTGCAGAGCACAGTTGGAGGAGAGGCATTGGATTCAATAAATCAACAGACCTTAAAATTTAGAGCTGATAAAGATATTAGAATTTATCTAGCTTAGTGACATCACATTTTTAAATAGAAAACCTGCAGGCTACATAGACTTAGAAAACCACAAATTAATATTACCTATGTTGTATCGTCTTTTAATTTATTTTAAGAAATATTTCCCAATTAGATTTTTAAGCTAGCTGTAAGGGGTTTACTTGACACCTCTGATCTCCAATATTCTCAGTACATAGATTGAGAAATTGAGGTCCAAAAGGAAAGTGATTTGCTAAGGTCACTTGGTTAAAAAAAAATAGTCTATTAGATTTTACCAGGCATTGTGTTGAAAGATTTTTTTTTTTTTTTTTTGTGCAATACAGGTAGATCTGGGATATTCTGCCAACCAGGTGGTGACTCCAAGCCATCCTTTTTAAAAATAGTCTCTAAATTTCATTTTGAAAATACTTCTTTAATGGAGGAAATAATTAAATCCAGCAAATACATAGGGTGTATAATAAATAAGAGCACTGGACTTAATGTGGAAGACCTCAGAAGTTTAGCTATGTGATCCTGGACTAATCAGTCAACCTTTTTCTTCCTTGTCAATCCTATTCTATAAAATAGGGATAATAATAACATCTACATCTCAAAGTTATGATCAAATGAAATAACATGCAAATATGATACAAAAACACTAGATAAATGTTAGCTGTTAAAATTATGACTATATTTCATGACACTGTTTTACCCTACAGATAGATGAAAAGCAAAAAAAATGAGTCAGTACCCTTATTTGCATCCTTTTGGAATCTGATCTCCTTTGGGGAGATCAGAAAAAGTCTTCTGTAGGAGGTATCACTTGAGCTGTGCTTGAAAAGAAGGTAGGGACTCACTGAGGAAGAGGTGAGAATTCTAAACATGATTCAGAATTGGGACCACCTATGCAAAGGCATGGAGGTGGTAGTGACATTGTGGAGGATAGAGAATAAGCAGAAATGTTCTGGAGTTAGTCCATACTAGTTTCCAAGAACTAACTGTTAAAATTTCAGTGTGAGTATCTACTCTTTGGAAACTGGTGAAACCTACAAATCAGGGCTTGGTTTATTGTTTTGTTGATTGTCTAGACTAAAAGAAAGTGATGGAGAAAGTGTGAATAACTAGGTTAAACTTAAAAGTGTGTTGAATATACTTTTTTTTGGATAGCTGGTTATTAAACATTTACTAGCACACCTTCCCCAGAGAACAGACAAGTTTGACTGAATTGGTGGGTATGTACAAGGAAGTTATATGAAATAAGACTGAAAAAAATTAGTTGAGAGGCATATTGTGGAGGGTTTTTAAAGTCATGCTAAGGATTTTTTAATTTTGTTTTAGAGGACATAGAAAAATTCTGAAGATTTTTTAAAAGTAGGGTAATGACATGGTCATATCTTTATTTTAGAAATATCAACTTGGCAGATGTTAAGGAGGATGGATTAGAAAGGGATAGACTGGAAAAAGAGACATTAACTAGGTGACTATTGCTATAATTGGTAAGCAACAATTTTCATATTGAGTATCAGAGAGAGGAAGAATAAGTTCCTTTTTGGTCTTGGGACTGGAGGTATATTTCCTTCTCATCCTGATAAGAGATTTCTGGGAACTTTTTGGCAATGAATTTTTTTCTTAAAGAGGTAATTAGAATGATAACAGCCCTGGTGTTTATGAATAGGAGATATTTTATTGGAGGAGAACATTTAAAGCAATGTTTTTCTCTATTGAATCATATATTGTTTATGTCAATAAGCATTAAGTGTAGTGGGATGTTATATATTCTGTGCATCTTAAAGTCAATTGTGTGATGACAAAGATCTGGTCTATTGTAGAATTTCACTTGTGAATGCTTACCTCTTTCCTTCTAATATCTTTATCAAAGATGTTCATGATATGTAAGGGGATTATTTTCAATTTTTTTAATAGATTGAAAAGTAGGCATATCAATCAGTAATAATTATTCTTTTTTTCAGTTGTCTTATTTAAGTAACAATCAGGTTAGAGATTTTTCTATACTTTTATTATTTTCCCTTCCTGCCTTGAGAATTGATTTCTACCCCACCCCTCTCAAAAGTGTCACTACTATCACAGATTTCTTCCACTTGGTCAATTCCAGCTTCTTCCTCCTCTCCCCCCGCCCCTTTTTGGTGTTATTTCTATTTTCTCTATAAGCATATCCAAGACTATGGTATTAGACTCCAAATGTGTTAGCTCCACTATCATTGATGGAAGAAAAGGTTTATTATAGAAATATTGACAGATCTTTTCCATTTCTTGTCTGTTTCTTGTGCTCCTTTCAATTTCATACTTGAATGATCTCAGGATAATCTGCCTTAATTGGATGTATTGCCAAGGCTGTAAAATTGTTTTTCCTCTCCCTGCTTCTTATTGTTTTATGAGGCAACACTGCTTATAATGTTTCACCATCTTCCTCCATAAGATTTAGCAAATAAGTTTATATTCTAAACTTTTATTGCCTTAGGCTATAATATCTTTCTGCTTAGAAAGATGATCAAGTATTTTCTCACAAAGGTTATTTTTAGGCTCTTTTAGCCTCTTTGCAGTAACTTATATAAATTAGTTAAACTTACTTAGGAAAGTATGAGAGTCTGATAATCTATGTCTATGTTTGTTCTTCTATCACTTTCCCATTTTCAATATAACTAAGTTGTTTAAATAAAGGTTCCTACTGCCAACATAGTTTCTCATTTTTATTTACTCCTTCTGATATTATTGATAGTGATCATTATGCTAATGAGTGAACAGTCTGACTCTACACAGTATTTTGATTCAGAAATTATTCCTATCATTATCCAATAATGTGTTACTGTTTAAGATATAGCCAATTTCATTTTTTTGGATGATATTATTTAGTTCTAGTTATATCTTACACATGCTGACTCTCTAGAAGAAAGCAATAGTATACTATAAGTATGAATCTTTTTGTATTCTACAAGCCTTTGAAATTTTTGTTTCTTAATCATAGACTATATTTTCCATTATGTATTCACTCCTTCCCTATGATTACATTTGCATTTAAGTTATTCATATCTATATATCTATCTGAAAGAATGTATTAATTTCAAGAGAGGCTTTAATAAAAGCAGTATGAAATGATTAAGTGTCCCATGAAGTGATTTTTTTGTTATCTTTGAGTACATGATAAGGTCAACTTTAATTATTCCTTAATTTATCCAAGAAGACCCAGTAAGCCGTCCTTCCACTGAACTGTAAAAATAACCCTCCTTTTTTTTTTTTTTTTTGGCTGAGGCAATTGGGGTTAAGTGACTTGCCCAGGGTCACACAGCTAGGGAATGTCTGAGATGAGATTTGAACTCAGGTCTTCCTGACTTCAGGGCTGGTGCTCTATCCACTGCACCACCTAGCTGCCCCCAAAATAACCCTCCTTAAAACATCATTTGAATTATGTGTTAAGGTTAGATTTTTAAAATACCAGGTTTTGTAGAGATGAAATTGGAGAAACTTGGGGAATGTTCTCTCCTTTACTTGGATATATTGATGAATCCATAAGAGATTATTGTTAAGAAGTTGAATGTACACTCTTTGTGGGCAGGGGCTGTTTCTTATTTGAATTTGAACCTTCAATGCCTGGCCCAGCACCTTGAGCAGTATTTCCTAAGTGTTTGCTGAATTGAATTCAAATCAGTGAATCTGATCGTTTCAATTAGTTTTATTTGTAAGTAAGCTCTGGCCATGTCAGTAAAATCAAATGAGATAATATTTTGTAAATCACTCAGCACAATACTTGCCACTGTAATATAACAGAACAAAAGGCATTCAATATATTTGAAAAAGCAATGGAATTTGGTACTGAGGCACTTAAATTCAAATCCCAGTTTTTCTAACTTTTCTACTACTTTGAGCAAAACTTCCTTTCACTGGGCCTCTTTACCTAGCTATAAAATAAGAGGGTTAGACTAGATAATTCCTAAGTTTCCCTTCTAGTTCTAAAATTCTATGATTAATTGATTGATTGAACCAAATATCCTGGACTTAGAGCTGTAACTTTAAATCCTGAATCTATCTATTCAAGGAGAAGCAGCTTCTGGGAGGGACTGGAAATGGAGGTGACCTAATCTACATTTGATTAGAAGCTTGAATCTTTGTGAACATTCAAGTCAAATGGGAATGAGCCCCCAGGATTGGGTAAGGAAAAGGAACTAGGGATTGGAGTGTGCCATTAGATCATGCCAGCCAATCAAATCAGACTATGCCAGACAATCAAATCTGAAGGATGAATTTTACTTAAATTAGAATAGAAATCTGTAACCTCTTACATTTGTATATGGTTTATATGTGTGCTTTAGGTTTCATGAGTTCTTTTTAATTGCCTAGTAAAAGTTCCTTTGAAAAATGCTGACTTTCAATTGAACTGAGGGAAAATATATTTTTTCCCCCATGCTTTGGTCAGCAATGGAATGGGCATAGGGACAGATTATGTATCTACCTCATAGGGCTAGCAGATAAAATGAGATATTTCTAAGATGATTTGCAAACATTTGAGCTCTATACAAAGGCTATTATTGTTATTTATTTATTTATTGTTTACTATTACTACTGCTGTTATTGTTGCCACTGCTGCTATTACAACAACTACAACTACATTATATATTAGATGGATACAGTGTTGATGACAGCAAGTCCTAGATCATCTTCAGAGCCTGGGGAGATTGAATTGAGTCAGACAGTGATTGAGACCCCAAGAAGGCACCTCAAAGTAGGGGAGCAAGTTGTCTGTCCCAAGAGATGTTTAAGAAGGGAATAACTACTTTTCTGGGATATTATATGCTGAATCCACAATTTGGGTAATAATAACAGTTCACATGCATGCAATCTTATAAGAGTTACAAAGCAATTTCCTCACAACCACCCAGTGGGGTAGATAATGTAGGCAGCTTTTAACCCACATTTTATTGATAAGAAAATTGAGACTAAGAGAGACAAAATGATCACAAAGCTTCTAAGTGTGGGAGCCAGGATTTGAACCTTGTGATAATACTTTTACTATATGCATGCCTTTAACCTTCCAGGAATGGATTGAATTACTTTTATTAATCCTTCTAATTTTGATACCATACAATGTGATGAAAATTAAGGCTAGCAGAGGATGGAGGAACTCCACTCTACCATGTCCAATTGTCCTGGAAAGGCACTCTCTATATGACCTTGACGGGTCACAATTATCACTGGAATTAGCTCTGCTGTAGTCTACACCATTTCTGGTGTCAATATGAACAAGATTCTGATCCATCAAAGAGACTAAAAGAAGCAAAAGGCAAAAACCTGATCTCACTGGAGATTGTTCTCTAATCTTACTATTCCTCATGATTTGGAAATGTTCCCTCGTAATTCATTTAAACTTTTCCTTGTTTCATTGCAGCTCCTTATTCTATTTTAAATATTCTCTTCCCCAAGTTCCCACCTCCTGGAACTGAAATTGGTGTTAAGGTTAATTGTATCTGGAAAAACAACCTGTCTAGGGGTCTACTCAGGGTACTGATATAATGGGTATCTGTGATTCTCTGCATTTTTGCCAGATGGGACCATGTATTCTCGATGTCTGCAGGGCAGTCTGGACTCATCATGTTTGAGAGAGAACAAGGTCAGACTGAATGAAAGTCAGAGAGGACTGACCAACCAATATATCATGAGCCCAAAGACTGGCTTGGCATAGTATTTAACTCTTGACTTTTGAAGCAGAAGCAGCAGAGGTGAAATAGCCAAAAGGTTTCTGGAAATGCCCTGAGATACATATTGTTTTTAAAATTTCCTTGTTGCTTCTCAGTGACAGCAGCATCAACTTGATGTTTATTCAATGAAACCATGAAGATGGGGTCAGAAGATGGGTACAGCTACTTCAGGACATGCTTTTTTCACACCAGATTTGGAAGATGACTAACCTCAGAGAATGAACCTGGACACACATACCTGGAGATATTGGTGAGGATCTGTTTCTAGGATCTGTTGATGGTTAAATCTTGCAAGAACAAAACCAAGATAGAAAAGCTGATAGAAAAGTAACCACAAGGGAAAGCCAACCTGCTTTTTTAACTGGAAATCATAATGAGCACATTTTACTCATCACCAGCCATCCTTCTCACTGGTCTCCAGTACTTTCCATCTGAGGACATATGGTTCCAATAAATGCTGTAGACATTAAGTCTATCTAGAAGGAATTGGAATAATCCTCTATCTCTTGGCTTTTCCAACTGAGACCATGTGACAACCTAGCTGTGGTGACAGCCACAAGTAGAGTTACTTTATTTTTTGGTCCAGCTTTGTGATTTCATCAGTATAGAAGAAGGAACTCTCTATCTTGACAAAGACTGATACCTTTTCACAAATTACTATCTTGTAGGGTTTGTGAGGGACCACTGAGAGATTAAATGACTTACTAATGGTTACACAGTCAAAAGCAGTACTTGAATCCAGGTTTTCCCTGATTCCATGACTGGCCCTCCATTTACTGTCTCCTATGTCTTCTCCGAGTCACAGTGATAGGAAATGCCTCACTGCTCCTATTTCAGGGCATAGGAAATATAAGTGGATGAAATCCAGGGCTTAGGTTTTGTTTTACACTATGAGGGAGCAAAGTGATTGACTTAATAGATTATTATATCCACATTTCCATTGTTTAGAGATGTGTATGGCTTACTAGCCCCTTTGATTTCCTTCTCATTCCCTTGTGCTCCTAGGTTATAAGCACTGGTGTGGATACTAAAGGAAGCTAGTGACACAGAAAGAAGAGATTCAAATGAGTGAGTTTTGTATGTACTAACTTTTGTGATAATAGAATTGATAGAAAAGTGCGTGGAAATTAACATCTAAGTTTTTGGTTTACTGGAAAATTTCCAGAGAACTTGCAGAGAACTACCTTGCTGTTAAAATTGTACAAAAAAAATTCAGAAAAAGGGAAGAAGAGACATTCAATTACTGAGCCTAGACCACTGAAACAAAGGGAGCCCCCCTTTTACAGTTATTGTTATGAAAAAATGTCCAATATTTTACTACTTTATTTTTAATAATTGCACTTTGGTGGCCATCTGTCCATTGGTGGAGAATGGATTGATGAATTAACTCTAGATTTTTTCAGATAATACAATTTCAGGAAACATCTATTGTGAATAAAATCCCTTCCCAGATTTCAAATTGGGCAACTAATTCTAGTATTGGTAGAAGGAGGGAATGAATTCCCCTTTAGCTGTCACAGTGGATCTAGTATCTTTGTTTGCACTTCAGTAAATGATTAATTTATCCAGTGTTCTGAGAATGAGATATTTCCTCAGCTGCTGCTTAAAGAAAAGATCAAGGTCATCCAGTTTGAGCTTCTTGTTCTTTTTACCCCTGATCTCATAATATCTTTGTATCTGTAATTTTCACCTTGACTTGGGTTGCCTTTAATCCTGGATCTGCTAATTAATTCATGGGGTAACTGGAAGCAGAGCATGACCCGATCTGAATTTTGGTTTTATTTTTATAAGATTTAAACCTGAAAGGGACCTTAGAGGTCATTTAGTTCAATTTTTTCATTTTACAGATAAAGAAACTGAGAGAGTTTAAATGACTTGCCCACTGTGACACAGGAAGTAAATAACAGAGCTATGACTTAAACTCAGAGCCTTTGACTATAAATCTAGCTTTGGTAAATGAAACCAGAAGGGATATGATACCTCTGGGATAATATGATTTCTAAAATGTCTTTCAAATTGAGCATCTTATGATTTTATGATTCTACATTTGGGTCCTTTCTTGATCCCACTTCCTCTTGGTTTATTACAGATGTAGAGATTGATAAATCTTAGAAAATGTGGAGGGGGAGGCATACCTTTTCTGTTACAAGAGAGAAGGTAGAATATATACTCCATGTTGTACTTGAATTATCAATCTTCCCCTCTCTGCTGGTTAATCAGACAACAATCATTTATTAAGTGCCTACTACTGGCCAGGCATTGCTAGATACCAGGGATATAAAGAAAGGGAAGAGCCTTGCCCTTACAGAACTCACATTCTAATGGGAAAGTTGATGTTCAGTCTTCTCTGACTCTTTGTGACCCAATTTGGGGTTTTCTTGGTAATGATACTGGAGTGGTCTGCCATTTTTTTATTCAACCCATTTTACAGATGAGGAACTGAGGCAAACAGGGTTAATTAATCGACTTGTCCAGGGATACACAACTAGAAAGTGTCTGAGACCAGATCTGAACTCACAAAGAGATTTTCCTGACTTGAACCCCACTTTGCCACCTAGCTTCCTCTAAGGGAGCAAACAACATGAAAATAATTGGTAGATTATTTATATATATATATGTATATGTATATATAAAGGAAAGTAATGTCAGAAAGGAAAGGTACTAACAACTAGGGGGATTGGGAAAAGACTAGAAAAATATAGTTCTCTTCTATATTAAAAAAATAAGCAAAAAGCCTCAACCTTTACTTGACTTGAATGACTACTTGATGGGTATGTTTTAGGGAACCTTTCTTTTTCTATGGGTTGAGCTAAACGACTGATGAGTTCCTACCCAACTCACAGATTCTGTGATTCATTGAGTCATTGATAATATTATAATACTAAGCATATAATAAGGTAATATTAACATAATATAAAATACATTTCACATTTTTATTAGACTAAATTAATTTATATTTATGCATAAATATATAAATGGATATAAATATGAATATAAATGATGTATGAAATAAATATATTAATAATATTATTAATAAACGGCCAATCACAGAACCTTGTAGCACTCCATTGGAGACCTTCTTCCAAGCTGATATTGGACTCTTAATAACTATTTTTGGCTCTGATCAGTCAATAAGTTTCATCTAATTGTTCTATAATATAGACCCAATTTCTCCATCTCCATCTATTCTAATACAAAAGAAGAATGAAAGACTTTCTCAAATGCTTTGCTCAAAACTAGAGAAACAGTATCTATGGCAATCCTCTGACTTACCAGTATGGTAATCCTGCTAAAAACAAAGTAAGGTTAGTCTAGCCAAAAATGTTCTTAATGAAGCCATGTTGGTTCTTTGGGGCCAGAACTTCTTTTTCAAGAGATTTAAAATACCTTTAAAAACAAGTGTTAGAATTTTAACAAGAATCAAATTTGTTCATAAAAGTAAATTCTTTCAGGTAAGTGAAAATGATTTTTTAAAAGTCAGAAGTTTATTTTTACTTTAATTATTGTGACAAATTTTCTCCCCTCCCCAAGAGATATATGTTTTCCCTGCTTAAAAGTAAGAATACCAAACAAAATTTGATGACATGGGGGTCATCATTTTAAATACTAATTAAGGTACTCTAATAAAATGAACAGCTTCTTCATAGATATATACCGATAGTAAATAGGAGGGCTAGTTATTCCTTTACAAAATGGCCTCAGACTGTTGTTATAAAGAATTGAAATATACACAAAATTAATAGGTTTTTTTGTAGTTCTTTTGTCACCTTCCTTTGTTGTTAGCAGTCATTCTCATTACTATCAATGTATCCTGCTGCTATAATCTGCTGCTGTAATTTTACACATAATTAATTGACTGGATAAGAGCCTGAAGGGGTCCTTTACTCCTGCGGAGTAAAGGACATGGGCTTTGTGACAGCTCTTTGCTGCTGAGAGAACTTTTTATTTATTTTAAGGTTTTTGTGTTCTATAGGATTGAAGTCATCAGAAGTCTGAAGTGAAATGAACATTTGGGCCCTGGAGGGAATTGAGATGGGACAGGTCTTTATTTTTATGGGTACCACAAGTTCTTGCCTTGGCATTTTGGCTAGGGACAAGATCAAGTCCTTTTATTTTCTCTTGTTCCTCCTTCCTCTTCTAAGAGTCTATGCATAGCCTCACAGAATTTGGGTCTCTCCAAAGGGTTATCTAATCCACCCTCTCACATCTTTATAGCACTGCATGCAGATTGCTCCAGCTTACCATTGTTTTTTAGGTATGTAGGATGTGACCCAGGATTTGTTTGTCAGTAAATTCATAAGTGCATCACAGTATTTGGGTGCAGGAAGGACTCTCCAAAGGGTTGTCTAATGTACCTTCTCACATCTGTATAGCACTGCATGCAGATTGCTCCAGGTTACCATAGTCTTTTCAGTAGGTAGGATATGACTCAGGATTTGTTTGCCAATAAATTCATATGTCCTTCTCTTTTGGATAGCAAGAAATTTGATTCCTTAGTGCTCTTCAACTTGTTTTGCCCCTGGTATGGATTTTTCCAAAGTATATTTGGCTTGGCTCTTTTAATTCTATCTTCTTGTCTTTTTTCTTTCTCCCAATGGTGCACTGAAACTGTGCTGTTAGAGTCAAATGGGGTTACTTTACATTTACTGATGATAAAAAATATATTCCTCTAGAAACAATGACAGGCCTGTTCCCTTTCCTTATCTATTTGTTGCCTTCATTTAATCTATACTTTTCTTAGGCAGCTAGGTGATACCGTAGATAGAATGTTAGACCTGGTGTCAGAAAAACTTTGGTTAAAGTCTGGACTCAGATACCTAGTAGCTGTGTGACCCTGGGCAAATTATACCCTCAGTTTCCTTATCTGTACAATGGGGATAATAACATCATCTACCTCCCAGAGTTGTTGTGATGATAAAATGAGATATTTGTAAAGTACTTTGAAAACCTTATATCATCATCATTAGTTGTTATTAATTTTGTTCCAAATCAAATCATTCCCCCCCTCTACTAAAGCTTTCCTCCTTTGTAATGATTTCCAAGTGAGCTGATACTCTAAATTGTAAAGGTATCTCTCTACTTTTTTAGTAAATAAATATTTGCTGGAAGTTTGAGTCACCTCATCATGGCAGTTGGGTTACATCTATTAAATTTCTGTAGGAAATGGTAATAAGGAGAGTCACATTTCACTTTGGGGATTGAAAATGTTTGTAGCTTGATTGAATGACTGAATAGGCAACCAATACCTTCAGTTCATAAATAGTAGTCATTCTCTCTTAATGAGTTTAGTGCTAGTGGGTAGACTTAAACCTGGAATCAGGATGACATGCTTTCAAATCTGACCTCAAAAACCTTCTTACTATTCAACCCTGGGAAAGTCACTTCGCCACTGTCTGCCTCAGTTTCCCTATCTGTGAATATTAGATAATAATAACACCAATCTCTTAGGGTTGTTGCAAGGACATAATGAGATAATAGTTATAAAATGATTTACAAATATGTAAGACTACATAAAAGCTTGCTATTATTTTTTGTCTATCCCGATTCTTCCCCTCATATTACAAGACTTCAATATACACATTAATGTTCCTTCAAATATTCTGACTTACCAATATTTTTTATTATTGCTAACTCTGTGTTTTGTTTTCACCTGGACATTTAATCCTGTTAGAATTTAATATTTTCTCAGACCAAGACTCTTGCACTGATGCAGTCTCCTTACTTCTCAATCTTGAACTTTTAGTGAACCAATTCAAACTCTATACTATTGTCTATTGTTCAATATCTTGTCTCCTTGTCCTATCATAGATCATACCTTGCCAAATACCCAACAGGATCACTGCACCTCCTTTGTTCTTATTCATGGGATGCTTAATGGAGCTAGCAGAAATCACAAAACCATGCTATTTGAGTTCACTACAAATTTATGTTATCAAATCTCAACTGGAGCCTTATAGAAGCAAGACAATGCTACTACTCCTCTCTAATTGATTTTCCATTATTGTGACACAGAAGAGGCATTTCCAAATTTTCTTGCCTCTCCATGTACATCTTCAGCAGCCTTCTCCCAGCTCTCTTATCTAAGATCCTATTTATCTTTATATGTCTAAGAATCTATTGAATCCATCCTCCAAGAACTTTATTTTTCCCTTCTCTTCCCTTATTTCCTTCTAACATTATCCTTCTCTATCTTCTGCTTCACTGCAATATCTGATAATGAGGTAGTCATTTTCACCAAAGCCAACTTTACTTTCACTCTTGAGTTAATCTTCTCCTGTTTTCTCCACATTACCCTCATTGACATCCCTGCTTTCCTTCTAATATTCAATTTTCCTTGTCTGCTAGTTCTTTTTCTGCTACTTACAAATACTTCTGTCTTCCATTTTATCAAAATACTTCACTTGATCCTCCCATACCCACTAGCTATCACCTTATATCTCTTATGCGTTAAACACATTGAAAAAATTGCATGCATCAGTGCCTCCACTGCCTTTTTTCTTTCTTCTAAATTTATTGCAATCTTGTATCTGACCTCATAATTCAATTGAAAATGCCCTCTCCAAAGTTACCAATGATCTTCAATCACTCAAACTAATGGCCTTTTATCAGCTCTAATCATTCTTGATATTTCTACAGTGTTTGACAGTGATGATCACTTTCTCCTACTGGATACTGCCTGTATCCCCTGGATACTCGAGTATCTACAACACTGCCTCTTCTTAGTTCTTCTACTTGACTGACTGCTTCTTTTAAGTCTCCTTTTGCTAGGTATTTATCCTTGTCACTCCCTCTGTCCCCCAACATTCTGTTCTGGGCTCTTCTCTTTCCTCTAGAAACACAATCTCACTTGGAGATTTATCAACACTCAGTTTAATTTAATATACATTGATCTACCTCTTTCATTTGAACTCATATCCTGCATCTTCAAGAGTCTACTCGACATTTTGAACTAGATTTCCCTTGGATATCTTAAAACTCAATATTTCCAAAACAAAACTTCACACTTAGTCTCCCCATTGCCCAACTTCCTTGTAAGTGTTGAAGGTGTTATTACCACCCTTTATTTCCCAGGGTTGAATAGTAAGAAGGTTTTTGAGGTCAGATTTGAAAGCATGTCATCCTGATTCCAGGTATAAGTCTACCTCACAGCTTCAGAACTTTGGGTATTCTCTTTAACTTCTTACTCTAACATGTATCTAATAAGCTGCAAAGTCTTGTCATTTTTATCTTCACAACTTCTACATATTTACACTTTACATTCTTATCTCTTGACAAAAGAAACACAGAGATATCTTTACTCAAGTAAAAGATTATTTTTTAACTCAAGTAAATTTTACTCAAGTAAAGATTGTCAATTTCAAATGAGACATAAAACAACATTTAGATTTGCCAAGAGTGCTTTTCTAAGTATGGTGTCAAAGACCTTGAAATCAATCAAACAAATAATTGATCAAACAATATGTCTTGCCCTAAATCAAGAGTTCTTAACCTGTTTTTGTGTCATGGATTCCTTGGGCAGTCTTGTGAAGTCTGTGGATACCTCAGAATGGTGTTAATTAAATGCATAAAATAAAATAAATAAAATATGCAGGAAACCAATTTCATTGAGTAAAATTAACAAAAGATATAAAAAAAACACCCTTCAAATTTATGGACCCCAGGTTAAGAACCCTCTGGAAATGGAAGAATGATTCCCTACAGATAGTGAGGTCCTTCAGATGTTCCTATTTATGAATAATATAGCAGTAATCTATTCAAGAGCAATAGGGCTTCTTCTATAAGGTCTATGAGTCCCCTAAAGAGATTGACCTAACAATCCACACAGGGAAAAAAAATGGCTTAATAGTGTCCCTTGTCTAGACAATGATGTGTAATTGGATGCAGACCCATTAGTTTATTAGTACAGGGACTAGAGATGCCCCTAATTGAAGAAGAGAGAGTACAGGCTGGATTGTTTTGAGGTAATTATGTAGCACTTTCAACTATGTCAGGCTCCTCAAAGACATAAAAATCCATCTAATACCCTTTTGATGATGCTATATGGCTGTGAATCACAGAACACTACAATCTCCAAAGAATCGAAATTACAGATGACTCAAAGGGCAATGGAAAGATGCATAGTGGGTTTATAAATAGGCTATAGCATATTATCAATGATGACATGCATATAGTAAATTGTGTAAAAGGTATCATTACACAATTGGAAAAGGTGGACTTGTCATGTAGTAAGAGTGAGGGATGAATGATGGCTGAGATACTACCTAGCATGTAATATCAAAGACTTAGAGGAAGGCTTCAATGCAACTCATAGATCCTTTATGGAGGACATAGTCTCAAAGAATCACTCCAGATGAGAAGGCATTGATTGATGGGATTTAATTTGTTCCATTGGAGTGAATACTTATATTGATAAGATCATTCCTTCCATTGAAGTATTGAAATAAACATTTTCATTACCAGAACTCAAATCAATAGAAAGTTATGAGATTTACAAAGGGTTCTCTTTAGAACAACTGGGTATGGTTGTTAATGAAATGATATTATCCCCATTTTAAAGATGAGAATATTGAGGCACAGAAAGGTTAAATGACTTTCCTGGAAGTCCATGGCTAGTAAATGAGGGAGTTCTCAGACTCTTTCTATTGTATCAAATTACTTCTAGAGATTTATTCAAAATTTCAGAGAAGGAGGGAAACAAGCATTTATTAAGCACCTACTATGTGTTGGGCATTGTGCTAAATAATTTACAAATATATCTTATTTGATCTTCAAAAAAAAAAACCATAGGAGGTAGGTGCTATTACTATCATCATTTTGCAGCTGAGAAAAGTAAGACAGACACAGTGACTTGCTCAGGGTCACATAGCTTAATAAGCGTTTGTTGTTGGATTTGAACTCAGGTCTTCAGGATTCTAGGCCCAGTATTCTTTCCAGTATACCATCTAAAATGAGACTTCTTTTAGCATATTCCAGTGCCCCGAAGCTTATTTTTATCTAACTTTTGTTTACTCATTTATACTTATCACTTCTTATCCTTACCTTAACCTAAGTATTATTCTTTTCCCCTCCACATTCTATTCAATCTCCATTCTAGTCTCTCCAGGAAGAAAATCTTTTGAAAAGAATTTCTAGTATCTCCCTATCTATTCATGCACTAGTTCTGGACTCTGTAAATGGAAGCCATTTATGACAGAGTGACTGTATTTTGTATATAATGCACAGCCCTCTGGAAGACTTCAGAACAAAGGAAAGGGTCAGAATACAAATCATCATCACATAACCTAGGAATCATCAGTTTCTCTTTCTTCAAAATTGAAAATTCTCAGGAGACCAGACACTGTGCTAAGTGACAGGGTGACAAAGAAAGGCCAAAAAAAATTCTTATTAAGGACCCTCAAGAAATTCATGGTTTAATAACTCTGTTCAAACAAGGTATAGGTAGGATAAATTGGAAAGAATTTCAGAAGGAATGCATCAAGAAGCCTTTCTTGAAGATGGGATTTTAATTAGGCAATAGGGGAAGCTAGGAGAAAGAGATGAAGGGAGACAATATTCCAAGCATGGGGGATAGACAGGCAAAATACTTGGAGTCAGGAAATAAAGTGTCAGGTGCAAGGTACAGGAAAGAGGCAGTATCACTGTATCACAGAAAACATGGAAGGAAGGAAAGTATAAGGAGACTGAAAATATGGGAAAGGATCATTAAAAAGGACTTTAAAAGCCAAATAAAGAATTTTATATTTTGTTGTAGCAGAAGTAGGGAGCCACTAGTGTTTACTGAATGGAATGGGGTTGACATGATCAGATTTGCATTGCTTAGTATTTAGAAGATTGGTCTTTAAGGCAGGGAGTCCTGGGTTCAAATCCTTCCTCTAATACATACTGACCATGTGACCATGTCAAAGGAGGAATTAATGAGACCTGAGAATGATTTCCAGCCTGGGAGTTAGGGGAATTGAGTTATCATAGAATATCAGAGCTGCATAGAATCTCAGAAGTTTGACCCACTACCTTATACATGAATTTACTCTCTCACATAGTACATTGGAAGCCTGCAGTAAGGGGACCTTATTACCACATGACAACCAGAGTGCCCGGCATTTTAAATAATTCTCTTAGTTCTTTTGTATTTATGTTAAACTGATCTACATCTCCCAGTCATTTTCATTCAACAATCCTGCTTCTGCCTTCTGGAATGACATAGAAGTCTCCTGCTCTTTCTATGTGAAAACCCTCCAAACATGATACTGTACTGTCATGTCTCACCTAAATTTTCTCTTACTCAGACTAAATATCTCCTGTTCCTTTAAATAATCTATATGTGACTAAACATTGATATCTCCTATTCCCCATCCTGGTTATCTTTCTATGATAGTTAACATCCCACCTAAAATCTGGTTCCTAGAATTAAATACAATACTCCAGATGTTATTTGAGTTTTGATGAATACAGTCTGACAATTACTTTTCTTTATCTTGACACTTTACTGGGATTAATGCAATCCAAGATCATGTTATTCTTGTGCCTTAGTGTTGGTGAGATTTTAATTGACTGGAAAGTTTATCTTTTTTTTTTTCTCCCAAATAATCTCTTGCCTAGTCTTTTCTCACCCTCCAGGGGTGTACTGGTAAAAGTTTAACAACTGGCACTCTGAAAATGCAGGATGCACTTTTTCCAGCTTAATCTGCATTATTTAAATTTTCTCCCTCACTTTCTTAAGTCTAGACAGTCAACAAGAAAATAAATCAAGCCCTGAATCAACCGTTTGTTGATTTCTAAGGTGTAAATGCTCTTATTGAAAATTTAACTAGAAAATTGGCATAAGCTAGCTTTAGCACACCTCTGCCCCAATCCTTGTATTTATACTTTCAATATTTTAACCTAAACCCCCAAATAATAGCTTACATGCATATAATACTTTACAACTTGCTTGTGAAGTGTTTTACATATGATACCCCACTAGAATTCAAATTAGGAGGTAATATCAAACCCCACCAAAATCAATCTTAGGTTCCAGTCTTGTTTCTATCATTCCTGATTGTTGACTTCTCTTAGAATCAAGTCTGCCATCCAATATAACAACTATCTTAGCTTCCTGTCACCTGTAATTTGATAAACATATATCATTCAACTCACGTATAAAAATATTGAGTAGAATAGAGCCCTGTGCCTCAGCACAAGAGACCTTTTGGGCTGATATAGATTTATTTATGGAAATAAACTTTAAAAATTTATTATGACCAAAATATGTTAGGGAATCAGTTTACATAGATGAATTAATCATTACTCTTTTTTTAAAAATTAAAACTTTTTATTTGCAAAACATATGTATGGGTAATTCTTCAACATTAACCCTTACAAAGCTTTCTGTTACAAATTTTTCCCCCCTACTCCCCACCCCTCCCCTAGATGGCAGGATATCCACTACAAATCATTACTCTTTAGATACAATAATTTATTTTCTTAAATAGTAAGAATACTATTATAAGCATATAGCTTTTTCCAATGCCTTGATGGTATCCAGTTCCTGTCTATCTTCAGTAAACTCCTGATCTGCTAACATAGTAATTCTGACATTAAAGGAAATGAATGAAGTTAGTCTCACATGATCAGTTCTTCCTAAACCCCTGCTCACCCCTAATGATCACTGTTTTTCATTTCCAATTGTTCGTAAGCCTTAAGAATAGATTGTAGAGTACAGATAGGGAAATCATACTAGATCAAGGTCACTTGTCCATAGTTTCAAGGCATTAAAAATCATCATGGTAACATTTGTCTGTCTTTCAATATCTCTTCTGTATCTCACAATTCCTCAAAAATATTTACTTTTCATGCCTTCAATTCAGAAGGCAGAGAAGGCGAGTGAAAGTTGTTCATAGTTAGGGTTCATCTGGAAAAAAGTGGGGGAGGCTAGTCTGTGAAATGAAGTTGCAGGTACAACCTGTTCACTGAAAAAAAACGAATTGAAAACTCTGCACTCAGATACTTTTCTCCGACTGAGGCCAATTTAGCTTTGGGCTATTGCTTTTTCCTGCTCTCTCTCAGATACCCCCAGATTCTTGATTGCTGCATGCTTTTACCATGTTATGGAGGTACATCTTTCCAGATTTTCTAGATTCTATGTTTGTTGATCTGTCTTTTATCTCATTTTACCTGGAGAAATTCTGATTGTCTTTCTTACTTTGGACTTTCTTTTCCTATTTTAAACCTATCATATTGGGGCAGCTAGGTGGCACAGTGGATAGAGCACCAGCCCTGAAGTCAGAAGGACCTGAGTTCAAATTTGGTCTCAAACACTTAATACTTCCTAGCTGTGTGACCCTGGGCAAGTCACTTAACCCCAATTGCCATGGGGGGGGGAAGTAAACCTATCATAATGTGCCCCTGAACTTTCAGGTGACACCATGAAAGACTTTTGGTACTCCCTCCATCTCTAGATCTGGCTCCATTGCTGTAACCTGGCCAGAGGTGGGAGGAAGACAGCACCAGTTGTTGGTAATTCAGAGATCAATCACATTTACAACTTTGATTCTTTCTCTACTCCAGAAGCAATTTTTGCCCTGGCCAGGACACCTGAACTTAATTAAGGCTTTTAAGCTTTCTCTTCCTATCTCCTCATGTACATTAGACTTAAAAATTCTTTTAACTATTTCCCTTCCCCCTCTCCAGAACCATTGAT